>VURO01018970.1:14040-58043 GCA_015108175.1 Pelvicachromis taeniatus
ACCCAAAAAATAAAAAAAAATTTAAAATTTAAATTTTAAAAAAAAATTTTAAAAAACAAATAAAAAAAAATTCTTAAAAAAAAAAAAAAAAGTATACAGCTATAAAGGTTATGTACACCCATGTACACCCAGATCAAAGTGCCCCCCCCCCTATTCTTGGCAAACGTATTCAAAATTTGCATAGAAATTAATGTCTAAGTGGGCTAAACGACATAATTGACATGCAATTAGCAATATTATGAGGAGGAAACCTAATGACGTTTTAGTGGCTATGCCAACCTAAGAATGATCACTGCTTAATTATCATATTAATGAAGTCATTAGTTGTCACTTAACTTGGATGACAGGTAAGGTAAGAATGTCGTGACCCTACAATTTCCCCAACAAATGTATATTCAACACTAATTACCCCCAAGTCAAGATCTCTGAAACGTGTGAAAGAGTGATGGCGATTTGAAATGTGAAAGACAAACTTCTGTGGTATAAATATGCACACCCCGATGTAAGAAAAGAAACGGACGTTTATTGAATCATTGACTAAAGCATCTCCAAGGTCACCTGAGAACACACAACACAAATCTGTCCCGCTGGTCCAACATGAAAACACATGGGCAGCAGATGGAAGCGTCATCCGTGGGAGAACAAAATGCACTTGAGGTCGAGACGGAGCCAGTACTACAGGTTAACACAAAACACATTTCCAGTAAACACTATGGCATGATTAGGCTACAGAGGAAAAAAACCCTCACATGGGTCAAATGAACATTGCGGCTCGAGATCCTCTCATTCCCCAACCCTGTTCTTTCATTCCAATTCATTTCAATTACGTAGTCATTCCCACCTTCTTCCCCTTGTCCCGATTAGCTCAGCTTGGCAATTTACAGTTGATCTTGCCTCATCTAAGGCCAAGCACTGGTGGAGGCAGGGAGACGAGCAGTAATGGAATGAAATGTCACTCAGTTGTTGCCTTTGTCACAGCGATGCTGAGCAGGCCTGATGGGAGGGGTTCGAAAGGCCTCGTTAGTAGGTGAAAAGGTGTGTGTGTGTTGTGAGCAATGAGTATACGTAAATAGACAACAACAAGGTGTCCAGCTCTGTTGTGTCTCTCTTGTTCACTCATGGCCATCTCCACTGTGATCTGAATAAGTAACACTGTCGCTTCGCTTCCATCTAATGTGTAAAAGCTCCTGCTCATCAAGGCTTCTTCACCTTTTTCACTGAAGATGAGCTGGACGCCGATTCTCTCCGCTTGCGCTGCAATGTAAAAATACACAACAGTCACACTAGAGTTTTCCAGAGTTCACCGACCCTACTAGATTTTTCTTTAGCAAGTATTGTTTAATGACAATCAAAAATGCCTACACGGAGAAAAGTGCCAAGGCCAATCATTTCTCTTCTTGTGTTGTCAGTTATCCTGTTTCTACCCATTTGAAATGACCCATTCACGCTGTGCTCACCACTGCTAACACCCACTGTTTGCCTCGGGAGGGAGAAGACAGTCATTAGGATACAACTACTACTTCTGAAGTCAGCAGCTGCTTGTTCTTTTCTACCACCGGGGAACTTTATTATGAGGCTGTAAGCCAAGACCATAACAGATTCCTTTTTCCCTTTTCAACACAGATACACCCACAAAAAAAAAGAAAAATCACCAGGAGTGACTGGTGCAATAACAAGTATACCTAAAATGGCAAACGAGTGGTAGGAATACAACGTTTGCTATTAGCGCCCAGCTTTTTGGCAGTTTAAAAAAAAAAAAAAAATCATTACACAGTGATAATGGTTTGGAAGAGTTTGTTTCTGAGTTGAGCAAACATACCGAGTTGGGGGTAAGTGGTGCTCCAACAACATCGATGATCTGCTCCTTGGCTTCCACCTTTATGTCATCTGTGTTGAGCCAGGCCTGAGATTCGACCCCTGGGGTGGATGCTGTAGTGCTGTTGGTGGCGTTGATTTCCCCACCCTGTGATGCGATGACTGGACCAGCTCCTACAGTCCCCCCACACCCGCCGGCCTTCAGCAGGGCCTCGTAGCGGTGACGCAGCATCTGCTGCTCGTATTCACAGTTGCTGTGGGCCTGCTTCAATTCATACAGCAGCACCAGGTCACTACGAAGCTCGTTGAACATCTGCACAATCTCCTCAGTGGGCATGGGGTTAAGGTCTACAGAAAGAGACAAAGAGGAAAAACTGAAGCGTGATTTAAACACTTCAACACTTCAAAATATGCTGTGTAGAGTCTCCACATAAACAGCTGTGATGTGTAAAGCCTTACGAGTCTGTTTAGCGCGAGAAACTTGTAAATTACACGTTACATTACAAAGTCTTGTTGCATTATTGTTAACTGTAACGTGAAGTGAGCACCTGACATGCTGCAAACAAATATAAAGTCAAGAAAAAAACTTCCTGTGTGTTCAACTAAACTGAAACTTATCTATACACATTTCAAGAATGTCAGAGTATCCCCTGCAATGGTTGTTATTCAAAAACAAGTTAAAAGGTTATATAATCCCTTTTCTTCCCTTCTGTACTGAAACTGAACTCTGTCGCAAAGAAGAGTTGAGAATGTAAAACTGGAAATGTGAACAAATTGCTAAAGTTTATTCATCCTCACCCACTCCTTGCTCTATCAGGATCTGCTCAATGGCCTTGATCTTCTTCTGGCCTACGGAGCTTGGCAGTTTCATCTTAATAACACACAAACACGCAGAGAAAAATGTGCATGCATGCACGCACGCACGCACACACACACACACACACACACACACACACACACACACACACACACACACACACACACACACACACACACACACACACACACACACACACACACACACACACACACACACACAAGCGTGATTTAAGGTACCAGGACATTAGGATAAACAGCTCCACCTCGGGGCTTTTAATTCGTATGAAATGCACTTCAGCGGGCCAGATCAAAATGTCTTTATCCACTGAACTCTATCTGACTGATTAGCTATGGGGGCACTCCACTCCTTTAGCTGTGCAAATGTATTTTCCATAGAGAGCGGCAGCTCCTCATCAGTCTTGAAGATGAATAAGAGTCCCCGTGCTATGTTTTACAGATATTAGCTAGTCAGTAATAGAATTAATTCTCACAGTGATAAGAGAAATAGCTACTAAAGTCAAAAACTCTAGTTCCTCACTAATCATTATCTTGAAATTAAGAGTTGGACAAACAAACTTGCTATTTTAAAGAACGTAGTATTTTTCTTTTTTGTTTTTACATCTATTCCCTAAGAGTGATTAAAATTTATAGGATTATTTAATAATATTGTCATTTTATAAGACAATAGTGTGGAGCTATACTCACCCTCTGACTGCGCAGTGTGACGCCCGCTGATTTGAAGTCAGGGAATTTGATGCCTGCCGTCTCTGGAACAGCCTAAACAAGAAAAAAAGATATATATATAGTAAGACACAAACTGTGACTCCCCTTTGAAGTTTGGATACGTCTGAAATGGACACCGTCAGAGGCATCATTATGGATCAAATTGGGTTTTGATGTCAATGTTAAGACTGTTACTTAGAAACTGAGAGAAGATCGGTTCGGGCTATTAGAGACACAGGTGTCCCATCAAAATAAAGAAATGACCAAAACACTACTGAGACAAAACTAAGTAACAATTAATTCAGTGCAAAATGAGGACAACAGCTGCACTGTGTCCATTAAATATAATTATATATATATTATTATTCTCTCCCATCGTTTCTTTTATTTTACTATTTTTTTTCCTCTGTTACCAATGGTCATCATGTGCTTTACTTAGCTCTTCTTGAGTGAAATCGTGTCATACCGGTTTTTCTGTTTCTCTTTTTTGTGGAAGCTTCTTCTTGGAAACCCTCTTTTCAGCTCGCCTTAACTCTGTAGTGGTGTCAGCTGCCTTAATGAGTTTTTGCAGATCCTGGGCTTTCTTCTCACGCTCTTTCTTCCTAGTCTCAATTTTCCTTAGCTCCTGAATAAGATACTCCTCTTCTGCCACCTGCAGGGAAAAAAGGAGAAATGCAGTCTTTAACATTTAATGGACTGTGAAAAATCTTTTTTGGGGAGTTTTTCTAGATTCTTTTTTTCCCACAAGAAAAATGTGTCCATACACCTGCATTTAGATACAAGTCAAAATGCAAAATCACAAACCTGTTCAGGTGTGCGATTGAAAAGCTTTTCCAGTTGCTCTTTACGGCGCCTTTCATGGCCGGCATCAAAGATGTAGATTTTGGGTTCTGTCCCTGATGCTGCGCGGACCTTGGTCAGCTTACCACAAATGCTATAATATCGTTCTTTCAGGTCCTCCACAGAGCGTTTCTGAAAAGATTTTTTTTTTTTATTTAAAACATATTGGCTTTAAATGCACCTTACTCTGCTTTTATAAATCCATTATCTATGAATGAGAACATGAGTGATAAAGATGAGGCACTAAGCATTTACTCTGTATTGCTGGTGATCATATCGGTCATGGACAACGATGAAGCGCAAGTCAAAACGCTTGCAAAGGTCAAACAGGTGGTCTGTCTCTGCTTTAGTCCAGCCATCGTCATGGAGATGCATTTGGTACTCTTGCTCTGAGTACACTGGCACCTGCACTGTCTATAGAGGTAGACAATGAAACACAGAAACAGTGAACAAGGACAAATAATGCGAAAGGATGGGTAAGTGTAACCATCTGTCCTTCTTGCCTGTACTACATGAGTAGAACAGGGAAATGGTCTTCCCTACCTTGTTAAAGCGAGCAAAAGGGTAGTCCTTGCCCTCTTCTGCCACACGTCTCCAGTGGTGGAATATAGCTCCGTCTCTGCGTGCTGGATTTGTGAAGGGCATCCACTTCCAGGGACGGACCTTTTTACAGCCTAACTTGGCTTTGACCGTCCTATAACCTTGAGTGGTGTCACTAGGCAGCAGGGGGGGTGCATCCCTATGGATAAACAAAAAAAACAACAACAATTCTTTATTATTATACAATAAAGAAACAGAAATGCATAGTTCTTTACAAAACACATTCCTTCCAAATGCAAATTAAATACTTTTGAAATTCCTAAACAGCAAACACTAAAAAGACTTTTATGCATTTCAGATGAACTGACTAATATTAAACAAGGAAAGCATACTTCTTATCTGAATAAAGCAGAGCGTAGACCTCTCTGTGCATTCCCTCTGGTCTCTTGAACGTCAGCGTTTCTGTTGCTTTCTTGGATTTTTTCTGAGGCAGACATGCAGACATTCGTTATTCAACTGCAAAAACATTTGTGTGATACACGCTAGCTAAAACAATAACTATACACATCTCTTCATTTTCTCTCTCTGGCAAAAGCTCTGAGCTGTAAGTAAGTACATCATTATAACTGCATGTTATGAACCCAACAGCTGGTGAAATTCATTGGAGGTTGCTGGCAAATTTACACCAGTGCCACTTAAATACTGGGACAGACATCGTTAGAATTATCGTATACAACACAAAAGTCCATCTGGCTATAAAACAAAAATATGAATATCGCAGTCTCACCTTGTCTGAGTTGATGAGGTCTTTCTTGGTGATGGGACCATCATTATCCCCTCCGGTCAATTCAAGAATATCCCTGACATCAGCACCGGTAGCCATGGCTATATGAGATTAACTGTTTTGCTATTTAACGTTTTGAAAAACCTATAAAAGCTAAATAATACAAAATGAATTCACGAGCACTCATTCATTCTGTGCATGTGGTAACGAAACGACTCGTCGTATACGCTCCTAGCTAAGCGCTAATGCTAACGTTACCATTTCTGTAGCAACGCTTAGGTCTCAGAACCGCAAACAGCAATATAAAGAGTTCGTAAGAGTTTATATTCCTAATATTACTGCGTACTTGGCTACAATATGTGAACATTACAGGGCCATTCATAAAGACATTCACGAGATGTTGTTAAGGCAAAGAGAGCAATTAGCACAAGCACAAAACCGATACTCCTTCCGTCCCGTTCACGTCGTTGTGACTGCCTATTAATTATCGCCCCCTTGAGGTCTGGCGGATATAACAACTTTAATTTAGTTCTATTAAATAAATTAAATAATGTAAACGACTGTAGAGTTTAAAGACAGCCAATAAAATCATTACAATATTTTACAACGCAAAAAATAATACAAATTCTTCAAATCATGCCCATCGTATTTTTTTAAATAATTGTTGAGTACAATACTGTGATGCCATAATAAAAATAGCAACGATTCAAAAATGAAGGACCTGTTTGCTACGTTTCTTTGAAAACATTGTTATTTATTTGGAAGGTTATGTACGCTTATTCATAGCTTAGATATTATTCTGAAAATCAATGTACGTGTCGCAATGTCCTTAGTTTTAAAAGAAAATACCGGAAGTATACAATTTCATTGAAAGAAGACAATTGATCGAAGAGTTTGGTGATATGAAAGTGAAACTGGACTTGGTTATTTATTTCGTAAGAACGCGAAAGGTGAAATTTATCAGCCCATACTTTTTGTTTTAAAGGCGGACTAATTTGTTTGGGAGGATTTTAATTTCTTTTTTTTGACGTTTCGTCCACACTCCACACCAGTGGGAGGCGGTAATGCACCATTTTGCTGTTTGCCAACCGCCTAGTATACAGAAGAAGAACGATTTCCAAACTCATGGCTCCTCCTTTATTCCGCCATTTTCTTCAGCTGGCGTAGCAGTGAGGCGTGTCGTAGTAATTCAGTATATGTGCTTTTAAATTAATTTTTAGAAGTGCTAATATCACATTTTCTAGTACAATTTCATTTTACAAAGCACTCATTTGCTTAAGAAAATGTCTAACGAGCAGGCAGAGACTACCACGGAGCAAGCAGGACAGCAGCAGCTGTCGACGCCGCCGCAGCAGCAGCCGCCTTCGCAGCAGGGGTAAGTCCATTCATCAAGGTTCCTTTGTTGCGGCTTAGTCGCTAGTTGGCCTAATTTTTCTTAAACAGCGTTAAAGTTGTATACAGCGGCAAGTCTTTAATGAAAAAAAAATGCTAGTAATGGTAAAATAGCTGCCCCGGAGTGCTTTAAATAAGTTCTGTACGCGGTTTTCTAGCTTAGACGGCGTGCATTTGGGGCCCGTCTATTTACCGAATGCAACCTTGCGTTATACATTACTGTGTGTACGTTAGGAATAGAAGTGCACGTAGCTATTGCTTTGTTGGAGCAGAAAGTGGGCATATTTCACTTTATATTCGGGCGCTGTTTGGCTTTTTGACGTTACTTAAGGCAGTTTAATGTAGCACAGGCCCATTTTATCCAAGGAGAGGCCTAGCCATGCGGCTGGATTGCAGATGGCAGGCTATACTAGCAGCCTGCTAGTACAGCGTGCTAGTACAACCAGTGTGTGTGTAAGTGATGCCTGTCTCTGCATTTAATAATGTATCAGTAAATGCTCAGTTTTGGTTTCCGTCTAACTACATTAAAGCTACCGCTTTCACATTAGCTTTATGAAAGAGTTGAATATTTTTGCAGTATACGGGAGTTAAAATGGGCCAGTCTGTAATCAAAATTGCTTTAATTTGTTACTTCTACTTGTGCAAAGGTGCGCAATTATTTCTCTTATTTGGTTTCCGTGATTTTTAGCATTGGAAGTCACTTATCCGGTTAGTGTAAGCGAGTATAAGTGCATGAGGCAGTGGTTCCCAAACGTTTTTGCTAGGCCCTCCTTTGTTTTACAGGAAAATCTTACTCCCCGGCACAAACACATTCCCCCAACCACAGTTTTTCTCACCTCAATCCTTTTGTAAACAACTAAAAGTAAACTAAAATAAACTACTACCTACCAAATAACAGATAAACAAACTATCTTTATGGTGCAATCATTTTACGTGTATTATTTTTTGTTTTTTTTAACATTTTAAGTTGTTTTTTTTTTTTTTGTTTTTTTTTTACTGTGTAAGAAAATTCAACATTGGTATCAATACATTTTTCAAAAAAACCTATGTGCAAAATGGGTTTGAAAACATAATAACTATGGGATACTTTTCTTATTCATTCATTTGTGAACTTTACATTTTGCAGTGAAATGAATGGAAAAGGCAAGAACGATTCTAATGCCGGCAGGAAGGAGAGGCCTCAGAAGAGAGGTGGAGGTGGTCGCTTTGAGCCCTATGGAAACGCAAACAAAAGATACCGCGTTTTTGTCAGCAACATCCCGTATGATGTGAAGTGGCAGGCCCTCAAAGATCTGATGAAAGAGAAAGGTAAGGTATCAGGATTGGGGATTGACTCGTGTCACATTTTTGAGACGATAAAAGATAAAAATCAGGATGCAAGGTCATTTTGATTGACCACCTCAGCTTTGAGGAACTCTGGGGAGTTTTACAGTGTTGTTTGAGACCATGCTGGAGTCACTTGGAACAAAGCTTGTGGACAAGGTCCCCTTTTTTAATTTGTCTGTCAGCTAAGGCGTTGCTGCAGACACGTACAAGCGTGGTGAACCTGGATGTTTGAATTTTTAGTCTCCCTTAAGATCACTAAAATCTGAGTTTTTGTGAAGTGGAGGTTGTACATGTGCAAAGCAAGTCCACTAACTTGAAAATCCAATGGCTTGAGATCATGAATGGCATAATGAAGTGGTTCCTCCCCCAAGAAATGCATTAAAAATACAGTACTAGTGATTTTTTTGGGGTCCAGAAACATGGAACAGGTTGCTTTCAGTTGCAATTTGTAATTAACAGTAAAACTTACACACTTAAGATTTATTAACTTGTGGTCAAACTTTTGGAGAAATTTAATATTTACTTTGTGATGCAGTAAATTTGGATGTGAGTAAGGATTATTTAAAAGCCAAAGTATTAAAAATGTTGTGTAGTTATGGAGTAATGCATTTAACTGGCACTTATTTGAGCATGTGTTAAGAAGGGTACAATCCTTTTTCAGAAGGTCCAAGTAGTATTTGTTTCATGACAACTGACTGTGGAGTTAAATTGCATTTTCTTTTTTAGGTGTGACCTTGACAAGCAAATGTTTTTCTCGGCAGATCTTCATGTTGTACCAAGCACAGCTTTGTGCTGCGGATTTATTTGGGGTACAGGTCTACAAAATGAAGCAGCTTCTTATGCACTGTCCTTGTCTCTAGAGGTTTGGTCATCAATGTCCATTTGTTGAGCAGACATGACCTGGAACAAAGGCGTGACTGTGGTCGACGCTGAATCCAAATTACCATCGTGCATTTCAGGAACAGGTCCACTTCATGATCAGGTTGGCAGTTAGAGAAGCTTCTTATCCAAAAGTTTTTCTTCATTACGATTATGGGTAGGTTTCTAGCTGTAGTTCTCCTCTTAGGCTCCGCTGATGGGCACAAGCCTGAGGGTTAAAACGGCGACCGTTGACAAAGTTTGCTGAGGTTTGACATGAAAGTGGCTGAGGTATTAAGGAGGCTTTGCCAACTTGAAATTATTTGGTCAATTATCTTCAGGTAGAAGAGGTGGTGTTTGCGGCATCATATCCAACTTGAAAGGCTGTTGGCCAGTTCAACAGTTGTTGTCCTCAGTCTATTGCGTTTGGTGTTTCGGGAGAATTCTAACAAGGACAGGCTAAGAAGTCTCAATTAATTAAATTAAAAAAGCCCGAGCTTGCTTTTTGTAGACCTGTACCAGATTGTGCTGAATGAGGTGCTGGGGGAAGGCTCAGGACTGGCTGTCTGAGCTCACTGTCACCGGCCGCCCTACTTGTTTCTGCTCTAAACCCCCATTGTTCTCTCGGCTTCTCTCCCCTTGGTGTGTGTCGTCTCTGGAATCTGATTTGTAGTGGGTGAGGTAACGTACGTGGAACACTTAATGGACGCAGAAGGCAAATCGAGGGTAAGTGCAAATACATACAAATAAAACACACGAATAAGCCTAGACAAACCTGTGTTTGTCAGCTTTGGTTTCCTTATTTACTATGTTGGGAATTGTTCAGATACAGAAACCTGGTGGAGTGTGTGACATGGTGACATGCCGGAAGCATGTTTCATTTGAGGTTGTCTGTGGCATTGACTTGAGGCCATTTGAAGGGTTGATGATCTTATAACAGGACTTCAGCTCCTTTGTAGCCAATCCTGTGGGATTGCAGTAGCTGATAATGTCCTTTTGGTTGTGGGATTTGCTCCTTATGATCTTAATGGGTTGTAGTCTGCAAGAGGTTGTAACAAGGCTGCTAGATGGTTGATAAATAAAACTCATTCCTTAGAATTGCTGGAAAACTTACCTCTAGTATCTTAGTAGTTGGGAATCCTCTCACTGTGAATTTTCTGCCTTTAGGATGTTGGGGGAAAACTATATTGAATATACTTGCCTGTATTGTGTTACTGGCTTGGCTTTAAAAAGATCAACAACAATGTAGTGTTATTTTGGAAGTACAGAGATGTGACCAAGGCTGTAGACTTGTGTATGGTGATGAACTTTTGATTGCATGAGGTTGTTTATTTTGACATGTCAAAATATGCCCATTATTACAGTCACTTTAACTAATTTGAAATATTTTCTCTTCCCATTGATTTGACCTGTTCCGATGACTTCAATCAACAAAGGGTTGTGCGTAAGTAGACTTTAACTTATAATCATTTCAAGGGCAAATACTACAAACTACACGTGAGACATGCACCATTGTTTAGACACTGACTGTAGATTAATTTCTCACTTGAAATGTATTTTTGTCAGTGTCGTAGAGTTTAGGACTGAAGAATTAATGAAGAAAGCGGTGGAGAAGGTCAACAAGCACAACCTCAATGGTCGGCCCCTGAAAGTAAAAGAGGTAGGTTACAGAAGGGAAAATTTGTCACACTTACTGAACAGACATAAGTTGTACTTGTGGATTTTGCTAACTAGTTACTTTGTGCTTCTTTGTAAGGACCCTGATGGTGTGATTTGCCAGAGGGAGATCAACAAAGCTCAAGGTGGAGGCCCTCCAGGAGGTCACGGCGGAATGGGTGGCATGGGGGGAATGGGAGGCATGGGAGGAATGGGTGGAATGGGCGGCATGGGGGGAATGGATCGTATGGGTCCTGGACCAAATGGCCCCAACATTCCTCCTAGCCTTTTGAACAACCCAAACATCCCTAATGAGATAATCCATGGTCTCCAGGCTGGCAGAATTGGCAGCACTGTCTTTGTGGCTAATGTAAGTCTTGCAGATTTATCAGTTTTTCAATCTGTATACCAACACTGAATATATGGAACTGTGTCTTATTAAAGAGGCCAAAAAGTTATATTTTTATTTACGTGATTTAAAAAAAAAAAAAAAGATCTTGCAAAAAAAAAAATATTTTCATTTGATGCAACTTAAATCTTATCTAATTAACTGTCTTAAACTGTTTCTTGTACCGACAGCTTGACTACAAAGTGGGCTGGAAGAAGCTGAAAGAGGTGTTCAGCATGGCAGGCATGGTGGTGAGGGCTGACATCCTTGAGGACAAGGACGGGAAAAGTCGAGGCATGGGCACTGTAACATTTGATTTGCCCATCGAAGCAGTCCAAGCTGTCTGTATCCTTTTGAATAAAATCTCAATTTTTATGGTAGCCATTGAATCTTCATTTATAATGACTTTATTTCATGATGTTTGTTCACGTGTTTTCCTTAATGCTTTCAAAGCAATGTTCAATGGACAGCTGCTGTTCAACAGAACGATGCACGTCAAACTGGTATGTTGCCTAGCCTTTACTGTACATTAGAGCTCTATAACATGATGGTGAGTATGGTTAGAATGCCTTTGCCTTTTATTTTTATAGGATGAGAAATCTCTCCCTAAAGATTTTGGACCACCAGACAGAGGAGCTGCTCTTCCCCGTAAGTATACATCTAGCTTTGTTCTAGTACTTTGAAGGTTTTGAGAGTTTAAAATATTCATGTTGGTTAAAGTCCTGATTTTTATGATTTAATTTTGTTAAATTATATGAAATATTTCGAAGTTTTGTTTTGTCTCACTCACGTGGGTTTTCATATGACCTTAAAAACATTTCTGATATTTTAATGGAGATCTACATTAGGTTACTGCTTCCTCTGACTGTCTGCTGTATTTATGTTAATAACTGTATTTATGCATTTAATTTATTTGTGTACACAATCTTCTACCTTAACTTGTTTTCTATGAAACAGGTGGCCTGAGTGGTATTGGTTTGGGACTGGGACCTGGTGGTCAGCCTATTGATGCTAATCAGCTCAACAGAGGTGGTGGTGGTGGTGGTGGTGGCGGTGCGGGGATGGGCAACATGGGGCCTGGAGGTACGTAACTGCAGATTCTGAAATGTATTTATTTTTTAAATTTGTTGACTAAAAGACGGCAGTGAAATGAAAGGCTCACTGTCAACCTTTCCCTGTAGGTATGGAAGGAATGGGCTTTGGCAACATGGGAGGTCGGATGGGAGGAGGTATGTAGTAAAACTTTCTCCCTACATTTGTTCTTTCACAAAAAAAAAACAAAAAAGGTGCCTTTGTATTAATGTCTTCTCTGTTTATAGGGATGGACAACTTTGGAGGAATGAACATGGACCGCTTTGGTTCTTCAGGGATGGGCAGAATGAATGGTAAGGAAGTGTTGAAGACCTACTCAGCACTCCAGAGCAAGCGTGGAACAGTTTCACGTTTTGCCGGATGTCTAATGGTTTCATCTCTTGCATTGTCAGAGATGGACCGTGGGATTGGTGGTGCTTTTGACAGGGAATTTGGGCGAAATGAAATGGGAATGTCTCGCAATAATTTTGGAGACTCCTTTGAAAGAGGAATGGGTTAGTATTTACAGGATTTTGTTTGAAAGCCACTGTGATGCTTACTTCCACTCATGCAATTTTTTTTCTCTCTCTTCTGTTTGCCCACCTTTATAGGAAGCTCCCTGGGAATGGACCGCATGGGTTCTGGAATGGACCGCATGGGAACCAACATGGACCGCATGGGAGGAATGGATCGGATGGGGATGGATAGGATGGATCGAGTGTCTGATCTAGACAGGATGGGTTCCGGGTTTGACCGAATGGGCTCTGGGATGGATCGGCTGGGACCCAGTATGGACCGGCTCGGACCTAGTCTGGATCGTATGAGTTCAGGCATGGATCGCCTTGGCCCATCTGGATTTGACCGCTTGGGCCCATCTAGCTTGGATCGCATGGGTGGTAGCAGTGGTGGCGGCGGCGGCGGCGGCATGGACTTTGGCTCTCCAATGGGTATGGATCGAATGGGCAACACTGGGATCGACAGAATGGCAAGCAACTTCGACCGCATGGGCTCTGGTGGGGGACTTGACCGTTTTCCATCTGGTGGCCTTGACCGCATGGGCTCTGGAATTGACCGGATGGGATCTGGAGGTGTTGGTGGTCAGTTTGACCGTTCTGGTGATTTGGAGCGTGGATTTGGTGGCAATTCCTTTGGAGGAGCTGGAGCTGGAGGTCCTGGAGCCGGGGGAAGCAATGTCAGGAAGGGATGTCAGATCTTTGTCAGGAATGTAAGTGTTTATCTCAATTTAGCTTGGTTTATTCACTGGAAAAGTATATCAGTACTTCAAACTAATTTAGGGATATTTTCTTCTTTCAGCTGCCTTTTGACTTCACCTGGAAGATGCTGAAGGATACCTTCAATGCATGTGGTAAGACTCAAATCAAATAAAATCAGCACTGTTAATTTACAGTTTTAATGTTAAAGTCATTTTGGACATGTGTTCTTCCTCCTTTAGGAATGGTCCAGTATGCTGATATTAAGATGGAGAACGGGAAGTCCAAGGGCTGCGGTGTGGTTCGCTTCGACAACCCCGAAACTGCTGAGCGTGCCTGCCGGACCATGAACGGCTATCGCCTGAATGGAAGAGAAATTGATGTTAGAATTGACAGGAATGCATAACATGTCTGTGTTGCATCTGGCACTTATTTTAGCTCATGATCTCACTCTGTATCCTTTGAACTGCCCCTTCCTGCAGTGTATTGTGTTAGATACATGTAAAAGTGAAACTTAATTTTAGTTGAGCCCTTTTCAGACATGGGATATGTCACGTGTTAAAATCACCTCTTATCACACATAGGCAAGGTCTACTTCAATGGTCCTCACAGCTTCATTCAGACTGATCACTATGTCCACACCCCTATCACTCAGTCTGAGAGATCTTACTGCAGATCAGAAATGAAGTTGATATGAGACTGTTAATATTTGTTATTTGTCTTTAGTGGGTTCTCTAGTGAGCTCAGGAGACATTTCCCCATCTGCTTGTAACTCAAACATTCGCTTCTGCTGTTATTGCCTTCTTGAGTTTTAAGAAGTCATTATTCAGACATGAAGCCAGCACATTCAGATGCTGTTACAAAAATGAAACTAAATGCATGTCTGAAATGGGCTTTAGCATTATGTCAATAGTCAAAGTGTTTGTTTTTGCTTCAGTTTTTATTTTTTAGAGACCAACTTCAAATTTTATTTCTTGTTCTGTCATGCTTCCTTTCATTGCTTTTGTCCTGTAAGGTGTTTTGATAAAATAAACCTCACTATTTGAAATTCTTTGACTCTGTGGTGATTGTGCACTGATTGTAGGTTTCTTACAGCAAAATAGTGAGCTGTTTAAGGAGTGAATGTAGGTTAAAGTTAATTTCAGGAATATGAGGAAGAAAACACACTTTGGGAGGTGCTTAGGGTCACCCCCCCCCCAAATCTCAAGATAGCTTGAGATATTACAATGCGCTGTAGTCCCTCCCCCTCGTGGACGTGGAAGGTCACCACCGGAAGAAGGTCACAAGCACGACATTCAAGATGGCGACCCCCTTGTGTCAGTGTTATCAAGTGAGTGTTTGGGGCCATGGGTGTAAAATGTCCATATTAAAAGACCACGAAATGATAAAGGAAAGCACCTAAACGAAATGTATTTAACTGCCTAGTTTAGCCGTAATGGACAATATCTCAATTTTGTTTAACTTATGCTAAATATGGCGTAAGCTAGCCGAGTTAGCCATTTGAATAGAAAGGCAGCCGGTGTCGGAACTCGTGGAGTTTGGAGCATATAAAATGTTGGGATTTTTCAGTGAAAAGTCCAAAAGCCCCTAAATATATTTCTCCAAAACTGTTTATTTATATCGTTAGCTTGTGTGTTGCTTTTTCACATGAAGCGTTCTGATAATCTTCTAAAGACCTTTCCTCTAAAAACACCGAGGCTTCGTGCAGTAGTGATTTACCGTCACGCTCAGTTCAAGAGTTTATTTCAGCCTCGAGTGTCTACTGAAGTTTGTACTGAACTTTGTGTGCCTTTGTCCAGATATGTGTAAGAAGGGGTTTGGTGGTATTCCCTTCGTCTTCCCTGCTGCTTTCCAACAGACCCAATGTCTGCAGGATACGTGGGCTCCTCACACACTCTCCACAGGTAACAACACCTGGAATAAGAAGTCCTACTGCCATACTTTCCCCTGATTATATTTGTCTGCTTTTGCTATATAGCAGGGGTCACCAACCTTTTTGAAAGTGAGAGCTACTTCTTGGGTACTGATTAATGTGAAGGGCTACCAGTTTGACACACACTTCTGAAATAACAAATTGCCTCAATTTAACTTTAATTATATGTTATCATTATCTATGTAAAGACACTGATTATGGCAACTGTTTCCATGGAGACCAGCTAGCGCTGATCTAATATTTAATAATAAACTTTTTTTAATATATATATTATCTCTAACAAATTGATACCAGTGCAATTGTGATTTAAAAAAAATAGCAACAAAAAATAAAAATAGATGCAGCTTACTGGTAAGTTGTTATAGTGAGCTATTTTTAGAACAGGCCTGCAGGCTACTCATGGGGTCCTTGCGGGCCACCTGGTGCCCGTGGGCACCATGTTGGTGACCCCTGCTATATAGTATACTATACTATATACTGTTGGTTTATATTGGCATAATCTCACAGCGTATTCAGGAAAGTACACATTGCAGCTTGTGGTTTAGATTTAAACTGTGTTTTCATAGCTTCTGAAATTCTTTGCTGAAAATTGAATACAAATACTTGATCATTTTCCTCTTTTAGCCCAAGTCTAACACATTTCTAGATAGATATAGATGATGGGATTTCATTTCGCTCTAAAAATCTACTGTTGGTCAGGTTTAAAATTTTTGAACTCTAGTACAAAGCAGTAGAATTATTTGAGAAATACAAACTTGGATTAAAAACAATATTTGCATTTCTCCTAATGTTGTGTGGGTTTTTTTCATGTCATCAAGGTGCCTCAGTCATACCTTCTTCAAGTAAGGTACTTGTCAGGAGAGCGGGGTGGTGGACAAAGAGGTTTCCTTGGAGAGTTTTTGGATAGCCTCAAACAGGAACTAAATAAGAACAAGGAAATGAAAGAAAACATCAAAAAGTTTCGGGAAGAGGCCAAAAAACTGGAGGAGTCAGATGCACTGAAGCAAGCTCGGAGGAAATATGTAAGTATCTGGCCAATAGGAACTAAACAAGAACAAGGAAATGAAAGAAAAGAAGAGCACTGGGAAATGCTCTTCTTGTGTTTTCCCAGAAAAATATAGAGTCTGAAACGGTGAAGACGTCCGAGGTTCTCAGGAAGAAGTTGGGAAACATTTCAGAGACGGTTAAGGAGGTAAATAGGACATGCGTGTCTCACTTAGTTATAGCCTCTGATTGCCATATTATAGGCATGCTGCTGAAGCTGATACGCTCAAACCTGTGTGATTCTGTATGTTTGTAAGGGACTAGAAGAGGTCAGCCGTACAGAATTTGGGAAGAAAATCAAAGAAGGAATGGAAGAAGCTGCCAAAACAGCAAAGACGTCTGCTGAAACTGTGTCCAAGAGTGGAGAGATGCTCGGGAAGACGGGCGCATTTAAAGCAATATCTCAGGTTTGCAGTCACTGAGTATAAGTTAAATATGATTCACCTTTTATTTCTCTTACATTATTCTCAGTGGTTTTATTTAACACGAGGGAGGTAAATATTTACCAAGTATTAGAAATAATTTATCTCATTGACAGATTTTCTGTCTGCTGGTTTTCTGTTTTCAGGGAATGGAGAGTGTGAAGAAAGAGATCGGTGACTTGGGTCACACTGGCCCTTATCGGCCTCCTACCAGACTCAGAAAGAGGACTGAATTCTCCTCCAAGGGGGCAGCGGATGAAAGCAAGGTCTTTGAGGCCAACGAGTACGTGAGGGCTCTCTGTCTGCCCTGATGCTAAGAAGGGAAATGCCCCTCAGCTTCACAGATGGCTATTGCCATGTATTTAGACATATCTGACCAATCCTAATAAAGATATAAGAATTGAAACTCACCCAAAGCTAAAAACAGTGAGAGCTGGGAATCACATCTGATCAGATACCAAGAAACTGACATTAATATTATTTCTTAACCAGGCGGTTTGTTTTTGTATCACCTACCTAACACCATCAAATTACAGTTTTCACACATAAGCAAACTGTTGCCTAATGTTTGTTTCAAGAGGAGGAATGTAACAGATATGTGCCATTTCTTCCACCTCATTACCATTTCGAGTGTTTCATTTCTGTTTGGTTTGTTGCTCTTGATGTAATGTGGTTATATATCACATTTTATATCACTGTGTATATATCACCGTAGGGAAGCTATTGGTGTGGTGCTCCACAAAGACTCAAAGTGGTACCAGCAGTGGAAAGACTTCAAAGACAACAATGTGGTGTTTAACAGTAAGGAATAACCTCCCCTTCATATTACATATATACATACTGACTCAAGTTAGCCAGCATAAAGTCAAAGTCATTTCTTATTAGTCAGCAATGACTTGGTTAGCTGCCCTAGTGTAATTATTGAGTGATAATAGATTGAGAGGATCATTGATATGTCTGTTGTCTGTGTTGATATCAGTGTTGACCTCAAGTAATAAAACTCGTGTAGCTTTGTGTTTGGCCCTGGTTGGCGATTACGTTACTGACCCTCCAGTTTATTGGGATGTATTAATAAGCATTTTCTGAAAGAGCCAGTTGATGGAAGATGTAGTTACACTCGGTTAATTTTATGTGCATTAGTTAGGGAAATGGTGTTAATGATTAATAATGTTTGGACATGTGAAAAATTACCTTTCAGTTGGGGCATTACACAAAGTAATCAGGATTTTAGCTGTGTACTGTTTTTTCATAGCTGTCTTGGCACCATCAGCGTTTTTTAAACATTGCTGGCAAACTGCTGCCGTGAAATTCTTTTATTCCAGTTTGGGATGCATGATGAGTCTGTAAAAGACACGGGGGTCTGATTGGTTTCAGGGTTTTCTCGCCCTGCTTTCTATGACATGAAGCTTTGTGCAGTCCACGTTTTCTGACACGTTTGTAAATATTTTGGCTGCTCACTCAAAATGCTATAAACACAAATGCTGCTTATGTAATTATTTTTAGAAACTGAATAGGGGATAGGGGATATATTCTGGGAAGACGAATGTTTTTATTGCTTTCCTAAACTTATCCAGACCTGGAATTCAGATTATATTTGTATCCATATTTTGTAGGAAACCTCTGACAAATGTTTTTTTTTTTAATCACAGGATTCTTTGAGATGAAGATGAAATATGATGAGAGTGGCAACGCGTTAATCAGAGCATCCCGTGCCGTCACTGACAAGATGACTGACATCATAGGTGAGGCAACTGTGGTTTAATTCTCTGGGATCTGATGACGCTTTTAAGAGAAGCTAAAACTGTCACGTGTGCTGCAGGTCCTTTGACATTCAGAAATGTTACATCTATCCCTTTTTATGTTTGAAAGACTATTTGTATCCATGGCCCTTCATATGATGTCTAGTCGAGATGTTTTCAGTAACATACAGTGGGGCAATAAAATATTTATTCAGCCACCAGTTGTGCAAGTTGTCCCACTTAAAAAGATGAGAGAGGCCTGTAATTGTCATCACAGGTATACCTCAACTATGAGACAAAATGAGGAAAAATTCAGAAAATCACATTGTCTGAATTTTAAAGAATTTATTTGCAAATCATGGTGGAAAATAAGAATTTGGTCAATAACACAAGTTCATCTCAATACTTTGTTGTATAGCCTTTGTTGGCAAAGGTCAAAGGTTGTAAGTTGTAAGTCTTCACAAGGTTTTCACACACTGTTGCTGGTATTTTGGCCCATTCCTCCATGCAGATCTCCTATCTCCTCTAGAGCAGTGATGTTTTGGGGCTGTTGCTGGGCAGCATGGACTTTCAACTCCCTCCAAAGATTTTCTATGGGTCTGAGATCTGGAGACTGGCTAAGCCACTCCAGGACCTTGACATGCTTCTTATGAAGCCACTCCTTCGTTACCCGGGCGGTGTGTTTGGGATCATTGTCATGCTGAAAGACCCAGCTACGTTTCATCTTCAGTGCTGTTGCTGATGGAAGGAGGTTTTCACTCAAATTCTCATAATACATGGCCCCATTCATTCTTTCCTTTTAAAAACAGCCCCAAAGCATGACGTTTCCACCCCCACGGTGTTCTTTGGATGCAACTCAGCATTCTTTCTCCTCCAAATGCGGCAAGTAGAGTTTTTACCAAAAAGTAATATTTTGGTTTGACTTGACCATATGACATTCTCCCAATCCTCTTCTGGATCATCCAAATGCTCTCTAGCAAACTTCAGACGGGCCTGGACATGTAGTGGCTTAAGCAGGATTTGAGTCCCTTTGGTCCCCCCCGTGTGGTTCTGGGATTTTAGCTCACCGTTGTTGTGATCATTTTGACCCCACGGGGTGAGATCTTGCATGGAGCCCCAGATCGAGGGAGATTATTAGTGGTCTTGTATAATTGCTCCCACAGTTGATTTCTTCACACCAAGCTGCTTACCTATTGCAGATTCAGTCTTCCCAGCCTGGTGCAGGTCTACAGTTTAGTTTCTGGTGTGCTTTGACAGCTCTTTGGTCTTGGCCGTAGTGGAGTTTGGAGTGTGACTGTTTGAGGTCGTGGACAGGTGACTTTTATACTGATAACAAGTTCGAACAGGTGCCATTAATACAGGTAACAAGTGGAGGACAGAGGAGCCTCTTACAGGAGAAGTTACACAAATCTGGCTGTTTGCAGGTGACCAAATACTTATTTTCCACCGTGGTTTGCAAATATATTCTTTAAAAATCAGACAATGTGATTGACTCTCACAGGTGAGGTATACCTGTGATGAAAACTACAGGCCTCTCTCATCTTTTTAAGTGGGTGAATTTGCACAATTGGTGGCTGAATAAATACTTTTTGCCTCACTGTATATTGTACTGGTCCACCAATAGAAACAAGTGATTTTAAAAAGTTCAGGCATTTTGTGTTTGATCACAAATGATTTATAAAATTAGCACCTCCAAGTCTGATGCCATGGTCCTGTGCAGTGACTCATAAGGAGCTCAGCTCCTCCACATCGAAATGATCCAGTTGAGGTGATTCAGACCTCTGATTAGGATACTTTTTTATATTATTGGAGCTTCTCTTGCTATTTATCATATACTTGATGAATGTTTTTAAATATCTTTGTCCTTCTCATCCATGTGCATAAAGGTGGGATGTTTTCGAAGACTGAGATGTCTGAAGTACTGACAGAGATTTTGAAGGTGGACCCCTCCTTTGACAGAGATTCCTTTCTCAAGCAGTGTGAGCGAGACATCATCCCCAATATACTGGAGGTGATTTTGAAACACAAACGCTAATCTCAGCATCAGATATCACTCAAGTGCTCGTTGTTTTTTTGTTTTTCCTGTCATTTAAAGTGTACCTCTACAAAATATTTCACTTGTGTATCAGGTGGACCTAGAAGACTCTATATGTTCTGCCTTCATAAAACAAGTCTAGACTCCCCTTTTGAAGCTTTTTTTTTTTGTTATACAGGCCATGATTCAAGGAGAACTGGAGGTACTCAAGGACTGGTGTTATGAAGCGGTATGGCCTTTCACACGCTCGTTCTGCATTACCATAGGCGTGTTTCAGTACTGATGTGTGCACAAAGTAGTTTGACAGCTCTGTGGTACTGCTGTACCTTGATTATCTGGCTAGTTTTGTCTTTGTCATTATGTGATCTCCATTTTATCCTTCACTGGGTTTGCAGACATACAGCCAGCTGGCACATCCAATTCAGCAAGCCAAGGCCGTGGGGCTTCAGTTCCACTCCAAGATTCTGGACATCGACAATATTGATGTAAGTTACGTAAGACGAGACTCTACAGACTGATACTCAGACACAGACTGTTGGCTCTTTTTTGCATTCTCAGGTTTAAAAATAGCCTTCATTAGTTTGCAATTTGTAAGTGTGTTGATAGGCATTCAAAATGCTTCAGGACAGGATCTGGAACTAGTCGTTTGTCATTTAAGTACAGTCACTGATGGTTATTGGAGTAATTTTGTCTCCATCAGCCTTAGACTTTTATGTTTGTAAATGTTTCCATGACAGGTAAATCCTTGAATTCTGTCTAAAAATGAATGTTTCAGTAAATATTAATGCATCTTCTTCTCCAGCTGGCCATGGGTAAAATGATGGACCACGGTCCAGTGTTGATTATCACGTTCCAGGCTCAGATAGTCATGGTCATCCGAAACACCAAAGGAGAAGTGGTGGAAGGAGATCCTGTAAGTCTCACACACACACACACACACTAAAACACACACTGGTGTGAAAACAGTTGTTGGCTGATCTGCCGTACATGCTAAGAGCAAATTCAAAGATGGCAAATTGTTACGTATGACGGTGAGTAAGTATTACAAAGCTGTAGCTGGCATATTGTCACAATCACACGTGTGTGAGATCTTTTAAATTGATCATTAAGCGAATGTAATGAGACAGTGGAGTCATATTCAGCTGTTTTGACAAGGCCTTTGTTTATTTAGACCCAGACTTTGAAAGCTTTATGGGCTGTAAATCAGCTCCCTGAGGACAGCTCAGGGACACGTGTGGTTGGAAGTGAGGTCAAAGTATCCATTCAGTACCATGCAGCTGGCAGATGCCCAGTCTTCAGAATATAGGGCTTCTGCCAACGGATTAATGGTGGATGTACCGTTCTTCTGGATTTTATAAGCTGAATCTTAATGTCTGAGCAGTAAATGACACACTCAACCATTCAGGAACTTTTTTATGGCTCCTGGACTCAGCGTCTCTCTGTTTCCATGTCCGCTCAGATTGTCTTTCATCTTTCAAACTTTTTAGTGTGACATCTGGGTGTTGAGTAGAAACAGGAAATAAAAATGCCAAGAAGCTAGCTGCACAGGCTGTCTAAACAGCCCATACTCTTTGGAAATGCTATAGATATGAGACAGCAGTTAAGTAAACCTGTTCTAAAGTTGTAAAGTGTGGACATGTAATAAAGAAAAGAAAGTCAATGTTTTGAAAATGATGAAACGTACGTGGGGGGAAACCGTAGGAGACTGTGTGTTAAACTCAACGTAGCGTAGATCGAGCCAGCAGCAAAATAGACGATTGTGTCTTGGTTCAATAAGTCATTTACAGATGTATGATTAATGTTATTTGTTGTGTTTGAGATTTATAATGAAGTGCACTCATCTGTTATTTCTCCTCCAGGAAAAAGTCCTGAGGATGATGTACGTGTGGGCTCTCTGTCGAGACCAGGAAGAGCTCAACCCATACGCTGCCTGGAGACTACTTGATATCTCCTCCTCTAGCACTGAACAGAGCCTCTAAGACTTTTTGATATGCACTAAACAGTCACAGTCAGGGAAAGGCCATACTTCACCACACAGTCTCTGAGGCTGGCTGGGAAGATTGGACACACACACACACAGACATGTGGGGGCTGGACTTCACTACGAAAACACTGTGGAGTAGTGCTGCTGAACGCTTGAGGTGCTTGGCCATCTTTTCGCTTTGGTTCAGTCAGTTATTCCTGACCATTTCTCAGGCTTACACTTGGGGGCAGTAGACTACCAACAACGTTCATCCAAAGTCCTTTTTGCACTGCCTGTATGGCTGTCCTTCTCTGAATCGGTTTCAAGTAGCCCTGCCATTGTTGGCGTTTAAAAGACGAATGACGTTATTTAACTTGAGTTCAACTTATCAATATGGGAAACAATTATGTGGGAATCAGCCAAGTAGATTTGTAACTAAAACTTTGAAAAATATTGGTGTCACTGTCATAAATGGACCCACTCCTTTATGTAATCAGTCCTTCATATTCTGTCACTGAGATATCACCGTATACCTCCACCGCCGTGGTGCTGCTGCTTAATGCTAAACTGGTTTCATACATCGCCATCAAAAAGAGACTCGCACTCTCACGGCAGATCACCATAAACTTACTGGGCCCAAAGTTGGAACCATTGATCCCAGTGGCTATGGGAGGTGCTACTGTCCTAATTACTGATTGATGTAGGCCATGATTTTATTTCCAAAAATTAGCTTTTGTCACATAACACTATGGAGTATTTGGTTCTCAAGCATGTGGGATGGTTGTTTCAGGTAAACTGGTCCTGAAGTCGCTCCACACCAGCACTTCAGTGGTGGAAGAGGAAACAGAGGCTGGTGCCAGTGCCAATCAGTGCTTTCCCATCTTTACAGAGCATTCTTGTCCTTGTATGTGTGATAATAATTCAGTGTGATTGTTAAGCTGTAAGAGTCTATATTTATTATGAAAAATAAAATGAAGTCACTTTTGGAAACAGATTTCAATCCACTTTTTTTTTTTTTAACCTGCAAACAGTTAAGCTGCCCTTCATTTTGGGATGAGATCATGTGATTCCTTCTAGGGCAGTTGCTAATTATTTTTTTTAATTAAATACTCAGGTGGGATTTCACTGTTTGATGTAATATTTCCTTTGGGAAAATTTCCAGAGCTGAGCTAAAGCACTCATTGTTTGAATGAACTTTAGCAACCTGTGTAAGCCTGAAGTGTGACGGTGGGGTGCACACGAGTAAAAGAACTGATTTTTATTTTTTGCCAAAGTCTGACATGTTTCTTCGGCATCAATGATTTGTGCCATCGTCTTTTTCTTCAGTGTTTTCTGGTACGACTGCTTGGAGTCACTTCTACAGGTGTTGAATGTGCCATGTTGGACATTCACATCTCCAACAATGGAGGTTAAAAAAGCCAAATGGGACCAAAAACATTTCTCCAGGCTGTTTAGAAAAATACTTTTCATCTTCAGTTTGAATGTCTTCATAAGTCCTAAATGACATTTATGACTTAATGCAAATATTTTTAAAATGTACTGTTTTTGTGGACAGCCTTGTCAAGTGACCAAAAATTGTCGGTGCACTTTGCTAGGATTGAATTGGACCCTCTTGCTTTCAGAACTGCTGAGTCAACAAAGTGCTGGAAACCTTTCTGAGAGATTTAGATCCATATTGACATGACAGCATTGCAGAGTTACTGTACATTTGTCAGCTGCACATCCCAAAGGTGGACTGAGATCTGGTGACTGAGCCATGTGACTACATCTGAAGACGGTACGTTGTGGTCATAAAGTGATGTTCATAGGTCAGTCTCGGGTAGGCTGTGACATTTAAACGATGCTCAGTTGATGCTAAGGGGCCCACAGTGTGTCAGACCCACACCATTACGCCACCAACACTGGCCTGAACTGCTGATACAAGCAAGGATGGATCCGTACTTTCATGTTTCATTCACCAAATGTGATCCGACTAGGAATGGGAGTTGTTAAGAATTGTGCGATTCTGATTGTTATTTGTGTCATTTACTGATTCGATTCTTTATTGATTTTCTTATCGAGTCTGTTGGATTCTCACTGGCTCGCTTTGACACTCACCACCATTGTATGTTACTTAATTACTCCCAGCAGAAAGTAATTAATTACTTTGGTGTTTCTCCATAAAATGATCTGAAATGCACTTTCGTAAAATTACCAGTTAACAATATAAACCTGAGGCTACAGTTCCACACACCAACACAAGTTCGTATCACAATGAGGACACATACGATCTTTCTCTTAGTATTAAGGTATGAACACAAAGCTGACAGCCCAAAGCGAAGATGAAACTCGGCACAAAGTGATTGCCACAGTGTGATTGTACTTTAGAAACACAAATGGCTGTTCTTAATTTTAAGCACTTTTGCTTGTTTTAAAGTTCTTTATAAATAAAGTTAACTAGCCTTGGTATGCGTTACAAGTCCTGGTAAAGAGCAGAAATTTTGTTATATGTTTCTGTCCTGGATGCAGTTTGCATGTTACCATCGCGCTCTCATCCTTTTATGCATTAAAAATAAAAGTTATGTCCTGAAATCAAGGCTCATCAGGCCAGCCATTTTTTCAATCTGCTACTGTAGGCCATCTGCTTCAAGGTTTGACATGCTGCACATTCAGAGATGCTCTTCAACAGTAACCTTGGTTACTGTTGCTTTTCTATCTAAGAGGTCTGGCCATTATCCTCTAACCTCAGCCACAACAACGCCATGTTCAAAGTCACTAAAATCACCTTTATTCCTCATTCTGATGCTCAGGTTGAACTTCATGGCCACCATAACTATGTCTACCTGCCTTTATGCACTGAATTGCTGCTATCTGACTGGCTGATTACATATTTGCATTTATGTGCAGTTAAAAGCATGTACCCAATAAAGTGGCCGATAAGTATATGCCTAAATGTTTTCAGTACAGATGAAATGTTGTGATCACAGCAGATGTTCATTGTCTGCAGTAGTAACAAGACAGCTCAGGACAGATGGTGAGATACTGAGCAGAATGCAGCGTTGCATTAATTTGGTATGGTCCTGTATCTCTCACAGAAGGATTCGGTGACAGAGCGGCTAGTGGGCTGCTCATAAACAGCCTTGCATGTCTGTACATGTAGACCAGCACCTCCACTATTCAAGCACTGTCCTGGATGATGAATCCTAACTATTGCTAAGCTGTGCTGAGGTTGCAGCTCCGTGTTGCAGTGCTCATCGCTCACAGTGCACCCCTGTGGTTCTCTCACAAGCACTACTCTCCACACGGGTGTTCAGAGGAGCATCCTTGGAGAATTCACAGCTGCAGACTGGTCAGATCGGTCCTGTCCTGCTGACCAAGAGAAGACCCGACTCATACTTTTGTGTTTGTTCCATAGGATTTCATAATGATTTGATTTTCAGCTTGATAATGAGCTCCCAGACAGTTGCTAATTAGTGTGCAGCATCAAAGCGTAATCAGTTGGGTAGTTGTTTAAAGCACTACTTACTTACTTACTTACTTACTTACATCAAGTACTTTGATGCTTCAACTTCAAATTAAAGTGAATGACACACAGTCAACTGAACTAAATATTATATAACAACTCCATTGTACATATAATAGCAAAAAGATCACATGTTACAGAGTTCGTCTTATGCTTTTCCTCTTTTAAAAAATGGGGCAAATGGTTTAGCAGGTAGTGGCTAAACACCATTTCTCTCTTCTTATTTCTCCTGACCGATTTTTATCTGTGTTTACTTTTTGCTAGTGTCCTTGTCACTACTGTTTGCATGAGATGGTACCTGCAGGCCATTCAGGTTGCACATTTAGTTCAGCTCATTCAGAATTGCACGTCCACACACACCATTACAAAAAGATTTGAGTGTAGAGGAGTTACCAGTAGACAGGCCTTTACACCAGACAGGATCAACTCAGCATCAGGACCACTATTTGCTTCTTTGTGCATGGCGGAACATGAGAAGATAAGCCAGAGCCTTCTGTTTCTGCAGACTCAGTGAGCATGGCATGAGGACCCAGCATACTTTAATGGGAGCTTTGCTTACAGACCTGCATCATGCAGGTTGACTGGATTCATGGCAGGTCTGCCACTGGTGTTTCGTTCTTATCACAGATGATGCTGCTTGCCATGAAATCTCTAGACTCTTTAGTCCCTGACAGACGAGCCTGCTCTCACCAGGGATTATTTTAACTGTGAATCAAAGTGACTCCACCAGATGCTAGAAATAAAATATGAAGCTAGCAATGAGGATGACGGGTCCCCTTTAACATCCCCAACCCTCATGCCCTTCAATAACAATACTGAGATTTATTGCTAACCTTAAAACTGATTTGAATGGCCAACATCTTAAACTTCTTCTTATTCCCAGCCTTAAAAGAGGTATGCCTACAGTATTTGAATGGGTGGCAAGGGCATGTGATATAGTAAATTAACGGTTCTGTGACTTAAACTTGTGTCAAACACCCACAGGACATCGTATAGGGTGGAAAAAAGGTAACGGCCATGCAGCTAGCCATCCAGGGGCTACTCATGCATATGTCTTTCCACGCAGGGACAGAAGTGGTGCCAGGTGAAGAAAGTTAACAAAGTAGGACACAAGTGTCACATACACTCGCTCGCTTGATGGGTGAGTGCTGACATCCTGCCGTGGCCTGGGATCCAGGTTGGCAGCTGCAGCAGGACTAAGAAGCTGAGTGACAACAAGATGAAGAAAAGGAACTTTCAAAAGTGTGACACATCAGAAAATGCGATAATTCAGAATTCAGCCAATATCTTTTGTTCTTGAAGCCATCATTTTAACATCACTGTACACTGTAATTTAAAGATAACAGTTCTTAAAATCCAAATCTTATGTTATGAAGCCTGAAGTCCTTGACTGGGAAAGCTTGATGTCATTTAGATAACAGGCTGTCTTTAATTTCCTGAACACTTCTTGCTGTTTTATTGTTCTGTGATGTTACACTTCCTGTTGATCTATATATCACAAAAGGACATGTTTTGAACACATGCTAAGTGCTTCTAGCCTGCCAGCCATCCCTCTATTCAACATCCACCCTCTTTCCTTTCTTCTCTGTCATCTGTGTGATGCCCCATTAACTATGCTGTCCTTGAGCTCCCCTGACACCCCCGTTTCCTTTAGGGTGATTAAAACCAGCACCTGCAATTCTCTAGTCCTCCTTTCATCTAATTATCCATTTTAACAGATTTGCCACTAAGGCTAAACTAGGTTAACCCCGTCGAATCATTTTTCTGTAGCTGATTATACCAGGCAACACCTCACTTCACTGATCATTAAAGAAAAACAGCCTTTTTATCTACCAGATGTTTTCAGGTGGGCTCAGCACTGCGCACGGCAAGTCTGCTGGAAAGAGCTCAGATGAGGGTACTGTTTGTGTTCGCATGTGTGTAGGAGTGTGCTGTACAGGTGCTCACTTTGACCCAGATTCACCGGTGCAGTGGGACACTGGGCCAACATGTTGACTCATAATCACAGAGGAACGAGTGCATATAGACACACGCACATTCATTCACACAGGTGGTCGAACAGCAGTCGAGGAGGAAAGGCCAGAAAGGTGCACTGGTGTGAAAGGGATTATGCCGGGGCAGTGAAGTGTGTCAGGAAACTGCTGTGCCACTATGTTTGGACAGAGGCCAGGTGAGATCCTTTCTTCTTTTGGTAAAGAGACTAAAAGTGAGGATATGTAGGTTTAATAATTGTAAATAAATAAATAAATATGAAAGGAAAAAGGAAAGATTAAAAAAAGCTTTAGTCTACTTGGTGAGCCACTCTGGGTTTACCCCCAAGCCAGGCACAACATCAGAGGGGAACATGCTAACCGCTAGAGGATTGCAGCAGAGACATACTCTTGTCTGTGCATGTAAGTCCTTCACAGTCACATTTGTGTTCCCTTCTAGCTGCACTGGCACAAATAAATCTCAGCAGGCGAAAGCATTACAACAAGGTTAAATCAGTGATATTAACAATAAAAACTCACAGTTATCTTCTTTATTTTCTTTTTAGGAGTTAAGAACACAAAATATGGTCACTTTTACCCCCTAAGATACATTCATGTACATTTAGTATTCACTTGGGTTGTCTTTGTCTAATATTAAAATGTGTTTGAGGATCTGAAACACGTATGTGAAATGGGAAAAAAAGCTCTGCAGTTGATATATATATATATATATATATATATAAGAACTGATGACTTCCCCATCTACTCATTATTCTGAATATTAGCCCATTGAGCATGAGCCACTGAAAAGACATCTATGCTGAACTGCTTAACTGTATTTCCTTCATTTCCGCAAACATGAAATTAAATCCCAATTTGCTACTGTAATGAGATGGAGGCAGAAATGTCTGAATGAAAAATAAAACCAAAACATCTGCACAGCTTTGCCATTACAGTTAAGTGAAGAAATATGTAAATTTTCTCATTAATGAATTTTCTCATTTATTACCTGCTGAATCATCTGCGATGTGATGATTTCCCACAAAGCCCAACAATTTTAATAGAAATGTTTCTCTCAAGATAACAGTTTTTTGTTTTTTTGTTTTTTTAGATTTTGTGATGACAAAAAAGCATGAAGTGTCTTATGTAACTACAGGTGAGGACAGTTCAATAACAGATTGTTGAGACTTTTGTTTGAGGATATTGGCACACATTAAAAATTACATTTTTCTTTCAGCGGTTATCTGCTTCATCTTTTCATAAAGCTGGTCTTGTTATTGCCGCTGTTATTGCTACTGTGTTCAGGATCTAATATCGAGAAGCTGTCCTTCTCATGAAAGTCAGCGGTCAATATATCCTTATCTCATATTTATATAACGCTCCACACCCCTGAGATCTAACAGAGATATCAAACAGAGAACGAGAACCAAATTTGGACATGTGTTATGAGGAATCACTTTACCTTTAATAAAAAGGAAAGGGTAGAAGAGACATGGTGGAAGTCCACTGCAAAAATAGCCCTACAGAAAAGACTAATATTCTTAAATATGATCATCACTGTCATGTTTTAGCACACCATTCTGCTGCTGTGGTTAGCCTGTTTATTCTGGCTACAAATTTTGTGTCTTGACTCACTCTCTAAATGGTTTTTACCAACAGTTTTGTGGAAAATATTCATAGCTCTGTGCAGTTCTGTGAAAACTAAGTGCATCATTACTGTTTCTTTTTTCTTTCTTTTTTTTACTGTTTCTATGGGAATGAAGAGGTTAAGTTGCAGCCAGGAGCTGCTAAATAAATGCATTTTTATTTTTAGAAAGTTTGACCACCTTTAGAAAGTTTTGGCAATGTGCCGGTCAAGAGCATTCGAGTGTGTGTTAACACATTGCAACAACCTTCCCACTAATGGACATCCCAGCAAATTCATCCCAAGGTCAAACCATGCAGTGCTCAGAGAAATAAAAAAAAAACCCAAGAACTACATGTCAGACTCTACAGGTCTGAGTTAGCACATTAATTCTATTTTATTTTATTTATACAGCACCAAATCGCAACAGTCGCCTCAAGGCACTCATACAATAATACATACAAAGAAAAACCCAACAATGGTATGACGCCCTGTGAGCAAGCACTTGCACTTGGCGACAGTGGGAAGGAAAAACTCAATTTTCACAGGAAAAAACCTCCAACAGAACCAGGCTCAGGATCACATTAAATGTTAAGTTTATGAAAGTGCAATTAGAAAAAGACTTAATAAGTTTAAATGTATTTGTAAAAGTTGCCACGGGAACGCCGCTTTGTTCTAGAAAGGCCACGGTAGCCATCTTTTACTAACAAATTATAGACCAAACTGTAAAAAATATTACCATGATAATGTCTCTGTCCATAAGTTTTTTTCTTCTTTTCTTCTCTTAAATTCTTGTAAGCAAAATATTGTAACTGTATTAAAAGACACAAGAGTCAGCAACAACGCAGCAATATTTCTGACAGTAGCTTTAGCTTCATGTGCAAGTCAAATAATTAACTTTAACATTTAGCCACTACATAAGCAGAAACAACAGACAATTTACAACGATGTAATTATCTTAAAACAACTGCTCTGGCATAGCATGCTATTCTAAAAATGACAAGATGAAGAAGAATTTACAGGTGCCGTTTATGACTTCACGTTTCTGTATGGATTGATCAAGACTTTTTTTTTCTTGAAACTCCCATTTAGCAGCCTGCTGACAGTTAGACAGACAGCACTTGTTTAGCATTGTAAATGAGTGGTGAAGCAGGGGCCCAATTTATGAAGGGTCAGATGTGCCTGTTCAGCAGTAACAGGCAATGAGGGAGCTCTAACCAGCACCCCCACTCACCCAAACGTGCTCATCCAGAGACCAGCAGGACGTGCTGGAGCTCCCCGGGCCCACATTACAGCGTAAACGTGGGATGATGGCTCTTACAGAGCGGACGTTGTCAGACGGAGCTTTGTGGGACTGCATGCACTGCTGCTGATAAATTCTCACTCAGGCTGGCTCGCTTTCTGTGTGGGCAGAGCGAGGCAAACCCGGGTCATGAAGCACTTATCCTTTTTTTGTGTGTTTTTCTGTTGACGTTCAATCCTTTGTCCTTTTTGCAATCCGTCCTCTGTCTTTTTTCACATTAAGACAAGTAGATAAATAATTCTCTATATTCAGCAGATATTTATATGCATTATATTTGCACACAGGTTCTTCTTTTTGCTCTGAATTGGTCATATTAAGATTTCTCTTTGACATAAACCTGCTCCTGTACTTTCATTTATTAAAGATCCAAGTAAACACCCTCACATCACCAGTAATCAGCACATTCTGACCATAACCCAGTCAAGTTTATCCTTGTAAAATCTCATGCCAAAACAGTTGTTTTGGAAATGTTTTTTTGTACCTGTCGATCAGTACCCCAGCACCCTAAAACATACACACACATGCACACACAGCATTGCCACCACCACCTCCCAATCTCCTTTCCTAAATCGAATCCCCTGTCCACCCAAGACACCATCAGCAAGCCCACTCTAATTGCAAGCAGCAGTCTCCTTATGAGAACGGCGATTCTGCTGAGAGGAGGGAAAACAATGGAAGCAAATGCTGTTTCTATTGATCAGCCAGTGTCTCTGTCCTCCCTCCAGCGGGCCGTGTTTTACTTTCCCTGTTCAGACGTCTGATATATAAGATTCACTGGCATAGAGGCTGACATTTACTTCTCTGCGAGAAATAATAGTAGATGTGAAGGGAAGACAGAGTATAAATTAAAAGCACAAACACAATAACTTGCATGAAATAAGAACATTGGCATTATTTTCAGAAATTCAGAAAGTACATCATAAAGAAATGTAACACTTCTTTAAATGTGGGCATGTGCCTGTAGACGTATGTGGGTAAGACTGTGTCGTAGCGCAGAACAGATCAACGAGCAGAGAATAAAACGAGGTTCAACATAATAAAATGACTCATTTAAAATATTTAATACACTGGGACTCTTGTGTTTTTTCTTTAATATACTCTTTATACCCTCAGTGCTTGGCTGTGGGCAGACACTGTGACAGATCGCCTCACCTTCAGTGACAGCTAATCATTAGGAGTAAATTAGATCATGGCTGAGGCCAAAGGACAGCTGTTGTGGGCTACAGGTACTGCCCTGCGAGTCTGCTTGCCCTCAGTGCTCTCCCATAACTCTAATGATGATGGAGGCCAGGTTAGATTAACTTTTCCACGCTGTTACCACGTCTTATCAGTCATGGAGCCCAGCGGGCTGCTGAAACGAATGTTACTGCGTAAGGAAAATTACAGACTACTTATCATTAAATGTGGCTGCTGCGGATGTCCTCAGAGAGATCAAAGGTCAATCCGGGACACACCCCTAATCCACAGGGTAGTGTATAAGGAATAATAGGTCAAAATTTAGAAACACGTGAACTAGTTTATATGTTTAATCTCCAGGGTTGGACGCCACATTTGGGGGGTTTCTGGTGTAGAGAGTTGCAACAAGTTCAAATTATTTAGTATGCTGCTAAATGTGTCTGATTAATAGTAATCTAATGCAAACTAACAGATTACAAACTGATGACACAAGTAAGCCAGACTTTCAGTACCAAAAGCTTTTTGTTTACCCACCAAATCTATTTGTTTTTATAAAACTTAAATAGGTGGTGTCCACGTTTTTCTCTTCTTACTTTCTGCTTCTAGATGTGAGCATGCAAGATTGTCTGTATACTATGGTTGACTTGCTTTTCTCTCTCCATCAGCATGACAGGTAGATGAGGCTGTGAATAGTGTTCCATCCCCTCATCAATAGTTACCAAGGTCAGGGTCAGAGAGACAGACGCAAAAGGTTATTTATTACTGGAGGCAGAAAGTAGAGTGTGAAAGAGGGAAAGGTGAGAGCATTCGAGAATGAAAACTTCACGGGAGGAACATTAGAGATCGAATAGTGCAAACTGACCCAAGGACAAAAAGTCACCTATGCATCATACAGTGCACTGATACACGTTGTGTATTTCTTTCAGTATTTCACCAACAGCTGTAAGTCTGTGCCAAAATGTAGGGTTAGGCTAGATGTGTGCATAGACGTGGTTGTTCCAAGCAATTGCACACAACAAAAGTCATTTACAGAGAGGTCACCGATTTGGATGATGACATATTTGAATGTCCTCTTTACACAAATTCTCAACAGCACAAGTCCCCTTCATTAAGGATTAGTGATGTTAGCTTATGTGAGGATTTAGGAATTGGATGACCTGTGATAAGGCAAGGTTTCACACTGCTAATTAGTCCAAGTCTCTTCTTTTTCATGTGGCCTTCTCCACCGAAATTAACTTTAATCAATCAGCTCATTGATTAAAGAGTCATAATTATGGTCTGAAACCTCGCCGTATAAATCACAATAATAGTATACAGTAATTTGTATGTCCCCCAGTTCGCAATCTTTCCTCGCTGTCAAATTACACAAGTGTCAGGCTGACATATTTAATCCACCGCACTGTTCTCATGAGACTCCTCCACAGGCTAATCATGCTTCAAAGAATAATTGGAGTCATTTAAAAGTGATGCGTGAATGGTATTTGATAATATGACTTCATCATCCCCTCAGTCTTCTGTTTCCCAGTGATCCTACAAACTGCCACTTTTTGACTGTGGCAAGAAATCGGTGTGGTTTTATGATCTCAAACAAACATTAAGAACGTGGCTTTGACCCTGCATGCAATCCCTTCTGGATTTCTATAGGCAAACAAAATCAATTCATCTATTATCACTTTTATCCTTCAAGACAAGCTTTCTGGTAATTTCTTCAAGTGGATCAATAATTTAATAACTTGTTCATTTAATTAACAAAAGTGTAAAATCTGGAATCATCACTCGATGAGACCCATTGTCATTGATTTTCAGTCCAGTTCTTGTGTAATTTGGCATAACTCAGCATTTTATCTGTTTCACTTCCATAAGAAATGGCTTCTTGGCAGCCGTTCATCCGCTGAGACCATTTCTGATGAGGCTTCAGTGAACAGCAGATGGATCGAGGTCCTGTGTCAGGTCTTTGCTCCATTTTTCCCTATTTCATAATGGCATGATTTTCAGATACCTTCACTCCTTTGTCTTCTTCTTGTCCAGTTTTTGAGGACACACTGCACACCTTTCTGAGATATGACAAACCTCTGGCTAATTCTTGGGTCTTAGGGAGACCCTTGTAGGCACAAAAATACTATTTCATGCCTGTTAAACTGTGTTATCTTTGATATTTTTTGGTAGATTTGACTAAATCATGACCTTTGGCAACTAGCTGCTGGTAACAAAGTGTCTAAAGCAGGGGTCTCAAACTGAAATGAGCCGCAGGCCACTTCTGGCATGGTGATCTCATTGGAAGGCCACTTTTAAGTGTTCAAGTAGTACAAAAAAACAAGAAAACCTTAAACCTTAAACCTTAAACCTTTGACCTTAAAGTCAAATTTTCCAGATAAAAGTAAAAAAAACTATTTTCAGAAAATAGTTTTACCTGCCTTTCAACTTAGCCCAGCTGTGATAAGGGTACACCCTTGCTTGATGTGCTGGTTTGCTAATATTTACAAATTAACAATAAAGAAAATCTGAGGATTTACAGGTATTTGATACTAAGCAAATTAAAGTTTGGCTCTTTTAGTGGGAAGAACGCTATTATGATTTGTCCTAAAACAAGGTATGAATATCTGCACCAAACCAATTTACTAGTTTGGCAGCATTCACACAAAAGCACAAATGTCAACATTTTAGTCATGTTAAAGCAAAAGTCAGGGCCAAAGACATCAGACATACATTACATAAGTAAAACAATGTAATGTAATGTGGCACAATTTAACACTGTGACCTGCTTTTGGCATCAGCGAAAACAGTAATCCTAATTTGAGCTGCCTGCATCAAATTTCATAATAATCCATGCAGTAGTTGATAAAGTCGCTCATTAATGTAACACAATAATCTCAACTTCATGTTAATTTCATTAATATCTTTAACAAACAGATATTTCTTTCTCATGAGACCAACACATCCTCTCTAAGAGTGGGTAAATATGTCAGAATTTTCTGACTCCAGAACTTTTAAACCTCTGCCATTTCTATTTGTGGCATCCATTTTTGCCATCACTCCATCTTGTCTTCCTGGTTTTCATTCTCTATCTTGCTCGCTTAAACATTTTCCTGCTTTCCCATTCTTCCACCTCCCAAGCCTAATTTTTTCCCCATCTCTGTGGATCTAACTACCCATCCATCTTTTCTTCCCAAAGGCCGACCAGGTGACTGGAGAGATGTTTACTAAGGAGCAGCTTGTGGCTCCATAAAAGGCGTGCCACAGAGTCAGTGTAGTCACGGCTTGAGTGACAGATTGTGCCAGGCCTGCCTGGCGGAATAAATAGAGGCATTAGCAGCTCTGCAGCTGGCCCAGGCTACTCCTTGGGCTTACTGGTCTATGAAATGTGCAGCATGGCAATGTTCTGGGCCTCGCCACATTGTGATGAATGGCTTATATTCCTCCGTAAAGCATATTAAAGTCGGATCACATGATGGATAGCAGAGAGAAGACAGCAGGGGAGGAAGAGATGGAAGTAGAAAGTGGGGGAGATTAAGCGAGTGGGGGAGAGGGGGTTTTGATAAAATATGTAAAGAGAGGAAATTAAATCCCAGACAAAAATATCAAAAGTGGTGCCCCCTTGCTCCCCAACTTCCATTTCTAGTGACTGATGAAAAGAGTGGAAGCAATTTTGAATATTTCATGAGTGCCCTTTAGGCCCTGCTATATTGTCTGGTCTTTGTATGCCTGTTAGCCTCAGCAGAAAGGTTCTTGTGCACTTGCTTTACTTCACACAGTTCGGGTTTACTGCCAAAGGCAACGTTCAGTTTTTGCCTATGACCCATACTTCTCTGAATGATTGCCTCGTTCACAGTTTTCCCAGGGTAACCATACAATACCTGCCCATTGGCAGAATATAACTGAACCTCACATGCCACCAAAATGTTTCTTGTTCTATTCAAACCACAATTGAAAGCAGAAGGAAAGTGCTCATTCTGTCAAATAAAAGAACTGTTTTCTCACTGTGGTTACGCTTCTTGCTTTCTTAACCTGTATCTCACGTCACTTTCACACTGAAACTTGTTTTTATAGCTTTCACTGGAAACGTCTTCATTAAGCCCCTTAAAAATATGCATATTTTGTATAAATATCTATTTTAAATCAGTTTTACTGTGCTATTTGAGAACCTGAGTTTTTTGCATTCTTCCTTACTGTCAGATCAAAAGAGACCTTTTCTATGTGGCAGCTCATGACCTTAGCCTAAATAAAGACTGGTAAAAAGGGAAATCAGGTACTTGAGCTCATGTTACAATCCATAGGAGCATCTCTGAAATTAGCAACATTACCAGCTGTTCGTTTTTCCTAACCTCAGTTTGTTTCTGAACTTGGTTAGGTAAAGGGACTGAACAGAGTTTGGGTTGAAATACTGAACATGTTAAAGCTAAATCAACCCAGCAATCCACCCTGAAGTTGGCCGGACCAGTAAAACTCCCCATTCTATCAGTGTAAAAGAGTTTAAATACACATTTATTTCCTTGAATATAAGAAAATAAGAAAAACAAGAGCTTTTCAGCAATGTAACTGTTAATCTATGACTTATTTACTCTAGTGTAGTATGCTTAGTTGTGGGGGAGGCCTTTATAAGTAGCCAAGGCTGTAAAACTTGAAGAAGAACACATTTTTTCAGTCCGATCTTATATGTACATATACCCATTTATGGCTCTTTTTTAATTTTTTGACCCCATTTGCCATGTGAAAGCTGCTGAAGATGATGGCCATTTTTAATATGGCTGTCAGCAAATGCAAGAAAATAATTTAGTTCAGATAAAGTAAACTACACTTGTCTTTATGAAAAATCATTGTGTCAAATCGTTCAATCGTGTAGAAGCTAATTTTAGAAATCACACTTAGTTTCAATGATACCGGACGAACCCCTTCCACTGGTTATCCAACTGTTATCTATGAACCCCAAAATCTTGTTCATGGTTGCTCAGTGCTTGCAGCACCATTAAAGGTTGAAGGATCAAGTTAAATTAGTTACTTTAGTTAGACAATATAAGAAATAGCTGAGCAACACTGTCAGGCGTTGATGGCGTCACAGCAAGAATGTTCCAGGTTTCATCCAGTTCAAGAACATGTTTGTCAGGTTGACTGCTGCTTCTAAAGTGTCTGGTGATGGGACAGTAAATGGTTATATGTCTCCGTGAAAGGTTGCCAGTAATAGTAATTAGTACAATATTAACATGTCATAAATTGGTATCAGATGACTGTTGTTCAACTCTGTTTGTATGCTTCAAAGTGATAGTGGTAATCTGTGGACCTACACAGCACTGTGCAGCTGCACATCCAGATCTTTGGAGCAACATGTAACATATGTGTCGTTGCAATTATTTCATTTTACTTGTCACAAAAAAGTGTCTCTGGGGTATTTTCAAATGCTGTTTCATAATCCGAAACTCACTAGCTTCTTCTAAATAGCTTTCCTTTCAGAACCTCTGAGCTAATATACAATAAAGCATAATGCTAAGCTTTCAGTTGAAACTGTTCTGGATACAAATGATTGCCTGCTGCTGCTTCACGCTCTCTGTTTCTGAAATTAAGGACCAGTGTTTCATGTTGTTTAGCTGAGCTAGGTCATTTTCATAGCTATGCTGTCACATCTGATATTGGCTAACTATTTTTTTAACAACTGCCAATAGCTAACCTATTGCTAGCCTGTTAGTTGAGCTATAATTACCTTTCTTTTGAAAGAAATTCAACAGGTGCTTTCTTTTTTTGTTTTTAAATGCAATTACTGATCTGTCCAGGATGGACCAAACCATTTGATTCATTTGTAAGGGGTGAACAGATTTTTAAAAATTAGAAATAAATTCATTCTAGTCTTACAAGAGCCCCATAAGCCTTTGGAGCCCTAGGTAGTCAGGTCTACATTTCTCCCTGTTTCAGCAGCTGTGTTTTAGTGAGCTTAGGTTCAGATGTACTGAAATGTGGCTTACAGTGTGTAACTGTTGAATTGAACTCTTTTTCTAGCATTCTTGCCACTCTAGCTCTCGGCAAAGAAACAACTCTACAACTGAGTTTTTATTGCTTTATTCAGGATAGGCTTACATAGGTCTGGAAAGCACTGCAGGAATAGAGGTTCCCAACCTTGCAGGTCACAAGCAAACAGCTTTAAATTAAAAGGTCATACCAAGTGTAGGAATCTCTGTCTCTTACAAAATAACTTCCATTTGCAGCCACTTATCCTTTTCAGGGTCGCGGGGGGCGCTAGATCCTATCTGTCTTGGGGCGAAAGGTGGGGTACACCCTGGACAGGTTGCCAGTCTGTCGCAGGGCTAACACATATAGACAGACAACCATTCGCACTCACAGTCACTCCCGCATTCACACCTATGGGCAATTTAGATTTTTCAAGTAACCTATCCCCAAAAACTGCATGTCTTTGGACTGTGGGAGGATGCCGGAGTACCCGGGCAGAACCCACACAAACACAGGGAGAAGATGCAAACTCCACACAGAAGGACCCCGACCTGATGGTGGAATTGAACTCAGGACCTTCTTGCTGTGAGGCGCAGTGCTAACCACCGTGCCACTAAATACTTTTACCAATTGCCCTGATGACCTTTAAAAATATATCTGCATCATGTTCAGTGACATTAAAAAAAAGGCGATCAAGTATTCAGTGACTTCAGCTGAAAAGCCATAAGGAATATTTAAGGTTAAGCAAGCATGTAACTTTCCTCTATGGCTCCACATCTCTGAATTTTCTCATAAAACAAGTGGAGCAAACTATCCTCCTTGAGCAGGTACTGTATGCCTGAAGATAAAGCCTAATTCTCACCGGGCGCATAGGAGGTCCTTTATCCAAGTATGTTTTACTTTCTTTTCTCAGCTTGTAGGCTACATTAAATTTAGCAGTTAACTACAATTTGTTTAAAGAGGTTATTTAGATGTGACACTTCAAAATAAAAGCATAAAAATAATATCCCGTAGAAATACAGTGCTGAATTATTACACTGTAGCGGTGATGTAGCATCCACTCGTGTGTTCCTGTTGTGACTGTCAGCTCATACAAACCCAATGAAAAGTTGGGTTTACATAACAATTTATACAATCTATATCTTATTCACAATGGAATATAAAAAACATATCAAATGTTTAAAGTGAGCAAACTGACCATTTTATAAAAAACTATTAACTAAATTTGAATTTGATGGAAGCAACATGTCTCAAAACAAAAAGTTGTGACAGGGCAAATAAGGCTGGAAAAGTAAATGTTACTAAAAAAGAAACATTTTGCAACCAAGCAGGTTAACTGTCAACTGACATGTTTGAGGGCCAGAGTTTCACCAATCTGCGAAAACAAATGCCTCTATAAATTGTCATCAAAGTAAAATTGAGTAGACTGTGAAAACTGTAAGACTTTGTCATGCAAAAAAGAAGTCACATGTGAAGGTGATCCAGAAATATGACTGTGTAAGCTTGGACTGAGGTAAAGTGGAAAACTGTTCTGTGGTCAGACGAAACGTAACGTGAAATTCTTTTTGTAAGACGTGGACTCGGTAGCCTTTCAAAATAACAATATGAGCACTCAGTTCAAAAGACGGCATCTCTGATGCTATGGGAGTGCAGCATTGCCTGTGGATCCAGTAGCTTGCACATCTGGAAACCATCAGTGCTAGAAGGTATACACAGCTCTTGGATGCTCTCATCTATTTCATGGAAGACCTTGCATATTTCAGCAAGACAATGCTAAACCATATACTGCATGTATTACAACAGCATGGCCTCATAGTAGACAAGTCTAGGTGCTGAATTAGCCTACTTGCAGTTCAGTTAAAAAAAATACAACAATACAGATCCAGGACTGCTGAGCAGCTAGAATCCCAACAGCAGGACAACATTAATCCCTAAAATGCACAGCAGCTGGCCTCCTCATTTCCCATTTGCTGACATCAATTTTTTATTAAAGGTAAAATTTTTACCTAAAGTTTCCCCAGCTTAAACATTTGATATGTTTTTTGTGTTCTTTTGTGAATAAAATATGGACATATGGGATTTCCAGATAAGTGTACAGTATTCTGCTTTTATTTACATTCTATCCCAGCTTTTTTGTAATTGTTGTAATCTGATCAAATAATTGATAATCTATGTGCAAAAAATGATACATTTCTGATCTCACCATCAGCTTGAAAAACGGGAGAGATTTGATTATGTTTTGGCTGGCGCGTATGCTGAATACATCCTTGTAATGAGGAGAAGAGGAGGGGAGAGGAGAAGAGATAAGGAGTGCGACAGACAGATGACACAAGAGGGGTGAAGAAGAGGAGATTATTGGATAGATAAGACGCAGAGCTAAGCGAGTTTGTCACAGTTCACATTTGTCACAGTTCAAAGAGCAGAAGCTATACCAAGGTTGATCGATTTTCAAAACTGACAAAGCAAGATCCGTCCTGTCTGGGATACGACTGCTTCATCAGTGTCAAAAAACTTCTTTTTAAGGCTCTACTTATGCTGCCGAAAAACCATTTATATAACAACAATATATGCATATACTACCAAAATAGCCAACCTATGCATCTCACTGAAACCTTTTGGGCAACACAGTGTCTAAACTCTTGATTACTTCAAAATGTTGCAGTATATCTAACAATTCCTCTGCTGGGCTTTTTTCCTGTTTAAGATCCTGATGACATATCTGTAGGAGAGGTGGGTGAGATTAATGCTGGCCTCTCTCGCTCTCTATAAATCACTTTCACGATGTCACCCTGAAAGAGAATACCCGTTAAATAACCAGACTTTATAAACACCAAGTGTAGGCTTTTCTCTTCCTGTGTGAATGGCGGAGCTCCCTCCTGACATGAATCACTACAGTCAGGGATGAGTCACAGAGGTGGGCAGCTGAGAAGTGCTCGGAAATGTTTTTGACTTTAAGTAAAACAAGTCCCAAAAATGAAGTGAATTTAATAATTTATAAATGGTTTGTATGACTCACAGGGAACTTTGGCAATTCCTTTTTTAGAAAATGAACAAAATGTATTAATAAATGGTCATTAATGTCGTCAGCTACGGCTTTAACTCAAGTTTAAGAATGGTAATTACATGAAAATTTCCTCTTTCATTAGTTAGCTGATTTCAAGTAATGGCTTTTTTTTTTTCTTTCTTTTTGCTAAGATGATGTCATTGCAATGAGTGAAGTTGAGGTTTCTTGCAGTCTGTATAGCTCTGCATACAGACTGCAGCAAAATCCTGAGCGTGTCCTTTACAGGCTAGAAGCTCTCTCTTTCTTCTGCACTCCACTTTTTTTTTAATGGAGTGCAGAAAAAACCTGATCAGAACCTGATATCTTTACTGATATCAGAGAAATTCTGCATGGCATTTCATCTTGAATATTTCATCTTATCTCGTGGATGAGAGGAGGCTGATCCCTGGCCTTTGCTGCCTGAGTTAGACAGATGGTATTGACTCACTGGCTTTTAAGTTGAGTGAAGGGTTGAGCAGGACACGTCAACTCCATAAGTCCGCATAAGAAAATAAACTAGGTGTTGACAAGAGTCACTGTTGTGTGTGTGTGTGAGCAATATCCTTACATGACATGTAAAAAAAGAAAATTGCAAATTTGAAATTGATGCATTGCAGCAACATGGCTGGTTGCCTTTCTGGCAAGGCTTATCCCTCATTCGTTACTAATATATTTATTATTTGTTTCATTAATTTATAGCAATGATCGATCACTTTAAATGTGGCCAGAATTAATCCTCTGGTGATGTTAATCGTGTGGAGAGAATTTGAAATGGTGCATCATCAGTCAACTGGCTCCATCACACTATGTTATCTGAACCAAGTGTCCTCTCATTTTAATTTAATTCAGTCCCCCTCCCAGCGCTCCTTCTCCTCCTCTTCCCCCTCTCTTGTTCTCAGAGAAGTCAAATTACGCCGTGAGTAGTGGTACAAAATGATTTTGGCAGCCTGTTCTGACAAACTCCTCCAGTCACAGTGCGCTTCTGCGGCGTGATCAGACCTTTACAGCTTTACACTTAATTTCCAGAGCTGATATCAAATGGTCATCAATCATTTAAGTCTAGCAGAAATGAATATCCCCGGGCTCAGAATCGCATCAAGCAGTTAAAAAGTCTTTTACTGGGGACTTGCTTTCTCACTCTACACGGGGATTGTTTACTGCTATTGAACATTCATGCATAATTAAAGCTCTTATGAATAGCTAAGGCCGTGCATTTAACCACGCGGCTTTCTGCATCACGACAGAAAATAAGCCCTTAGAATGCTCTTACCGAGATCAGGGGTTGCGATAATGTCTCATTAAGATCCCATTTTACCATCGAGTGTAACTGGAGAGTGATGGGTCTCCGTATTGATGTAGACCTGATATAGTGACATGAAAGCTCTGTGTACTGTATGCCGTGTACTGGATGTTCACAGGTCTGTGGAAGAGCCACTACAGCATGTGAACCCCCCCCAAACAAAAAAAAACAAAAAAACAAAAACAAATTTAAAGCATTTTGTGGCTCAAAAATCAGATTTTTTATTTAATCAACATCTCCAGATGAAGTACATAACATTATACAAATAACTATACAATTAAACTGCCATGTTTACATCTGAGTTGCTTAGTTATTGAGTCACACACAGACACTGAAATCCTGGCACAGCCTTAAACACTTAGAGTAATTAAACAAAAATAGAGAATCAAATGGACCGTTAAGTGCGGTTCAGTGAGGAAGCGCTGGTCGGGGACTGATACGTTGAGGTTTGTGCGTGTGTACGTGTGTGTTTGTGCACGCACCTGGCTCTGGAAGGGAGTATAGGCTTGCACAGTGCATGGCACTGGGACAATCCCGGGTGAAGTGGTGAGACTGTATGATGAATGTTGCCCCATAACCAGGCCTGAAAGGGAACGATTAAACTCCTTCCACCAATCACCTCCCCTGGAGCTTGAAGGAAACCACCGGGGAAAGAGTCTCTGTTTTCAGCAGCCCCGACAGCAGAGGACACACAAAGACAAACAACAACTGTATGCACACACACATTTTTTTTTAAATCATCTTTTCGACTCCTCAGCCTTGTTGACTTAAAGTTAAATATTTGCAGCAAAGCCAATAAAATTGACATCATTTTGTCAGTGTTTCCGAATTCTGTTTGAAATTCCACACTGATACCTAAATGAGGTTATAGATGCATAACCTCAGCTGTTTTTGTAATATGTGTCCAGAAATGGTGAAGAAAGGGTGTGTGTGTGTGTGTGTGGGGGGGGGGGGTGGATGTGCTGATACCGAAATGTTCTTCAGCCACTGAAGTGACTTCACAGAATTTCAATTAATGTTTGTGCATTTAGTTGAAACCCATATTCAGCGCCTCATATCGGTGCTTCTAAATATCATGCTTCGAGGAACTTGCACATAGCTGCAAATGCACCTCTTTATTTGTGATTTTATCAAGGTTCCTCTGTTGTGCTCAATCAGCCATACACACACAGTAAAGTGCACAGAGGCACAGACACACACACACACACACATACAATAGCACCCCACAGGGGAACTGACATGGCTCTGAAGGTCAGTGGCTACAAAACAGCTCTGATTCCCAGAGGTTTTTGTGACTTTCAGACACCCTGTTCTCTCTCCCACTTTCACTTTCAAAGCAGCGGCCGTTGGGTTTTTATGCATGTTACACCATGGACGCCAGCTCATAAGCCCTAAGTGACACTTGTCTGCAGGGATGAGGAGACATTTTTCACGGTTTGGGTGACATTTCCCAAACACTGCCTACCAAACACACACACACACACACACACACACACACACACACACACACACACACACACACACACACACACACACACACACACACACACACACACACACACACACACACACACACAATAATACTGACATGG
>VURO01018975.1:0-11384 GCA_015108175.1 Pelvicachromis taeniatus
CCGCTTATCCTTTTCAGGGTCGCGGGGGGCGCTGAAGCCTATCCCAGCTGTCTTGGGGCGAGAGGCGGTGTACACCCTGGACAGGTCGCCAGTCTTTCACAGGGCTAACACAGATAGACAGACAACCATTCACACTCACAGTCAATCTCGCATTCACACCTATGGGCAATTTAGGGTTGCCAATTAACCTATCCCCATAAACTGCATGTCTTTGGACTGTGGGAGTAATCTGGAGTACCCGGGGAGAACATGCAAACTCCACACAGAAAGACCCCGGCCTGATGGTGGAATTGAACTCAGGACCTTCTTGCTGTGAGGCACCTGTGTAGCTTTTTCCTAGCTAAAGTAAATCACTGAGAGTTGAGCAGAAAAAACTAGGCACTGTTTGTAGTGTTTAAGGTTTCATAAACTGCATAACTAGCAGACTGAATCGTTGTTGGTGTAACAAATTGAGCCTTTTTCATTATCATATAATTTTATTCTATAATTAAATTTTAAGCCTTTTCTTTCCGAATAATTCGTTCAGTATTATGTTTAAAAGCTCCATGTCAGGATATGATGTTTTTCAGGGTTATGACCCTAAAATAACAGTATCCAGTAGTAGGATATTGGCTATTTGCGTGATGTTTGAATAGCAGCAGACACTGATTATAAGGAAGCGAACATCAAGCTTGAAGGATGACAAGAAAATGAAATATTGGTGCCTCTTCTTTTTTCCAATTATATGGTCATGATTTATCAATAAAGGAGAAAACTATTTTTTCTGATATATCCGTGTATATACAACGTCTTAAATTTTATGATTACACCCTGATATTCTGGTAAATAGTAGTTACAAACCTGTAAACATTCTCTGACAGACAGGAACAGCGTGTTTGTATTCTTAGCTACTATTGGTGAGTGCAATTCAAGGACACGGGAAAAAGAACTAAAGATATTTGATCAGAACAAAAAGGACTGAAAGCTCTGACAAGTGCATCAGCCCGCTGGCTGAAAATAGTTTGCTCTGTGTTGTAGCTATTTCCAGACACTCCACCAATGACTGTTCCTGTGTTGTGTGGCAGCATCCTATGTAGCCTTCCATTTATATTTTGTTGATGAACAACAGGGCACTTGCACCATACGGCAAATTGAGTTTCAGTGGATCTGAGCAGTAATTGCAGTAAAATCAAAGATACTTATATCTTAGATATAGATATAGATCTGTTGGTCCAGACATAAAAACGGCTGATAAAATAAAATATAAATGATTAAAAATCAATTATGGGTGTAAAATAATGAAATCTGTCAGGAGAAAAAATGCAAATATGAAAATCTGCAGCATTTTAATAAATGAGTTTTGGACTGACAAAACAAGCACTTTGAAGATTTTAGAACCTAAACTTAGAATATTACGCTCCGTATCAGTAAACTATTCTTGTAAGGACTCTTTTTACCTGGTTATATAAAACTACTAATGATTAACTGCACTCCAAGTTATCATTTACACTTAATGTAGAACGTGTATTCAGTCCGTTGTGTTCAGCTCCATTTAAATAAATAATGGAGCTGAACTGATCATATTAAAATTACACTGTGTGTTATACTGTAAAATGGTTTCTTAATGTTTGAATAATACTGTTGTTTGCTATTACTTTTTAATATTGCCAGACTTAAATAGACGCTAAATGTATTTTCCTTAAACTCATGGTCACCAAAAGCTGTAAAAAGTGAACTGCAGTAGCTTTCTGATGCTCACAGTTACACACAAGATCTCCACCTGCTCACATTATGTGGACAAGCTAGCAACGGCCAAAGCGGCTAGCCATAAATGATAAAGTCATTTATGGCTGGCTAAAGTACAAGACCAGGCCCGGTTGGGTTATCCACTCAAAACACTGTGGACACAGTTTTCTATGTAAGATAGTAGTAGGCAAGCGTTAGCTTGTAACCTGTCAGTAACCTGTCGACTGTAATTTTACGACCTTATATTGTTCATGTTCTCGTTAGATGTCATAATATTATTGAATAAAATCCATCTTTTTATGGCTAACATCCGATAATGTTAGTTTACCTACTAATGTGGACAAATTGCCCGGCGCCAGCAGCTTCTTTGCAAACATTGCTAGCAAAAACGCTTCCTGAAGCTACATTCGTTTTTCTTTTTTGTCTTTGTGGAGTTTGTGTTATGTTTCAAGACGCCTGCTTGTTGACATTTGCTGATAATTAGATATTTTTAAGCTGCGGTTAGCTAGTGCTGCTCTGTTGACACTGGAAGGGGAAGGCGAGCTTTGAGGCAACTGGGACCGACAATCTGTTCAGGCTTTGGCAATCCGAAGTATCTGAGATATATATATATATATATATAGAGAGAGAGAGATATATAAATAGAGATATCTATCTATCTATCTATCTATCTATCTATCTATCTATCTATCTATCTATCTATCTATCTATCTATCTATCTATCTATCTATCTATCTATGGTGCTGCTTAGAACACATTTAATTTTCCATACACATGAGAGCAGAAAATAAAAAGGTCTTAATGTTAGAGGAGAACTTTCTAAACTAATTTGGAAATAATTCATTAAATCATTTCAAGTCGCAGTTAAGTCCACACTGAAAAATATTATAATAAGATGTAGTTGTGTCACACACACAGTAGTGCATGTGTGTTGACTAGTGCTGTTGTACTTCTTTATCACAGTGTAACAGTGCTACTAATCCCAGAGCGTGAGGGATGAACACCAGAACTGGATGAGTAGCAATGCATTAACCACACATGCCCACACAAATTATACACACATTTTCATATATGCAGAGAAACACACACGCACAGATTTGGTGTATGCGCACATAATTAAACAAGAAAGGAAACACAGACATGCACGTGCACACTGATTTTTAATCCATCTTTTTTTTCCCCATCTCCTCCACCCTTTGTGCCATCTTCTGACAAATGCCAGCACTACTCCAGTTCCAGACAAAACAAAGGCGGAGTGGATGAAGTAAGGTGACAGCTACCAAGATGAGAATCTAATTTACTCCCCAGCTTTTGATTATGAGACGCACACCTTTTCCTCCTGAACATACGAGCTGAGGTGGACTGCATCGAAAAAAACAGCAGCCTTTAGAAAACTCCCTCATCATGGCCAAACCGCAGAGATACACAGTGACTATTCATCAAGCTGTCAGCCTCTACTTTCTTAACAATTTCAGAGTCTCAACAAAATGCTGCATTATCACACAGTGCTCAGAAAAAGACTTTAAAAGAGCTTGCACAGTGTCCTGTGAATGTGGAAAGATAACACTTTGGCTTAAACAGAAGTTTTAAAGCCTAGTGGGACTTATTGGAGGAATACGACATGCTCTAATAGGATTCCCATCCTATTGTTTGGTAAAGCTAGCATGTTTGGCTGAGGATTGAACGGTTTATTAGGGCATTAAATGCTGCACACTTTAAAATTAGAGTTTCTTTCGAGGCTGTTCTAGACAGACAGAATTAGCACAGCACCTAAGGATACCCTGGAGAAAAGTCTTTCACGTAAGTCGTTTGAGGATGATTTCATGGTTGAAGTCTGTTGAACAACACGTTAAAGCAGTAGACTGCATCAGTATCTTTGCATTTGCAACAAATATAATGATTATGTGTAATGTGGAAGAGTTCAGTGGCAGCTCTGCATTAAACCCTCTGAGGTCTAAAATTTCGAGGTCCAGAACCCAAATTAACCCTGATCGTCAGCAATAAGAATACCCTGTTTTAGCTTGACTGCCAAGTCTTGGCAACCAAAGTAAAATAATTCTAACTAATGTCAAAAACTATTCATATTTTTTTCCCTAATAAAGGTCAGGTTTTCCTTTGTCCCCAAACATTTAAGGTTAGGGTTGCCACTGCGACCATATTATCTTTCTAAAATCAGATGTGATTTCCGCTGAGGGACACTGCTCTCTTTATTGGCTAAGGACTTGCCAATCAGAAAGCATACCGGGGCCTAACCTCCTTTTTGGGCATAATTTACAAAATGAACCTAATATTGCATCCACAATTACTTGAAATTCCATCCATCTTCCTCCGCTTATCCGGGGCCGGGTCACGGGGGCAGCAGCCCAAGCAGAGAAGCCCAGGCCTCCCTCTCCCCAGCCACCTCCTCCAGCTCATCCGGGGGAACGCCAAGGCGTTCCCAGGCCAGCCGAGAGATATAATCTCTCCAGCGTGTCCTGGGTCTGCCCCGGGGCCTCTTCCCAGTGGGACATGCCCGGAACACCTCACCAGGAGGCGCCCAGGAGGCATCCTTATCAGATGCCCGAACCACCTTAACTGGCTCCTTTCAATGTGGAGGAGCAGCGGCTCTTCTCTGAGCCCCTCCCGGATGGCCGAACTTCTCACCCTATCTCTAAGGGAGAGGCGATTATGAAATTCTTCATAAAATAATGTTTTCCACAAACTCAAAAGGCTTTTTAAAGCCACGAAAAACAATGCAAGTTTAAGGAACCAGTGTGTTGGCTTCATTTTCCAGACCTGGAAGCCACCTTCATCGTCTATGGTTAGATCCAAGCCTATAGTCAAAGTGTAAACCACAAAAATGCAAGTGTAGTGACTAGCAGTTGAAATTAACCATGAATATTTGTGGGCAATGTTGCTTTATGTGTCTGTGTTATATGGCATTTCATATTGTCGTAATTTATGCACCATACTGTGTTTGTAATTATTTTAAAGGCCCTGAGAAGCCAAAAATCTCGTTACTGAATGCACCATATTTATATTTGCTTTTATATTTGTAATTACGAAGGTTCACATTGAACAAGTTGTGCTAAAGCTTAATTAACTCCATTAAAGTTTTAATGCAGTTCACTAAGTTTCATCATCAGATTAGCTTAGGTTAATATACACTATTATGTTTGTAGATGCATTTCAGTCAAGTTCTTGAGCTGCCAGCAATAACACATGTATTCTGGCCAGTCTAAAACAGCAATTCCTATAGGACTTAGTCATGACATATAGAATGAAAATCGTAGAGTGTAAGTGTAACAGCTAACTGTAAAGCCGTGAAGATCCTCGGCTATAAGAAAAACTAACATTAAGAATTCCTAATGCATCTGTGAGAACTGATTTATGTGAGAACAAAGACATGGAAAAAAAATATTTCTTGCTCGCTTTGTGTTTATCTTAATCAGTGCAATGGAGGCCTTTAAGACACACCTATTTAATACAGAAGTATCAGTTTAGATGTTTTTACTGCAGTGATGAGGGACTCCTTTTTTAAAAGTTGTGGAAAAACAGAGTTAGGACAATGTTTGAGATTTCTCCTGGGAAAGAAAGAGAAGGCCTCGCATTAAAGTGGACGAGTCAGACTTGCTGTGGTTGGCTGCCCAATAATCTAAATCTTTGCTGAGATTTGTGACAGCAAGACAAGAAGGAAAGGAGGAGATAGAGCTCCCATGGACCCAAAGCTATCCAAACCTAAGCCAGACCTCTCAGAGGCAGAGAAATATATTTCTTATTAGCTGCGGCCATACTAGTCTACACAGGGAAGATTCTGAATGGATCAAGGATAAAGAAAAAAGGAAAGTCTCATCTTGGGACATAGCTGTTTCAAAAATGAGCACAAGGTTCAACAGTAATTGTCAGGTGAAGCTGCACAGAAATCACATAGGTCACAGAGCAGTACCTGGTGGAGCAGGAATCTAAAGTGGGAGGAAAGGAACCTGACATTTGAAATTAAGGAAAGGGAAAGTGTGGGTTGGGAGGCTTTACGAAAAGTCTCCCAACTTGGGGAAAGAGGAAGATGGATAGAGAGAAAAAGAGGAAGTTGAGAGAAAGAGAGTCGCACAGGATGACAAATCCAGGATAAGCTGGTGTTGCAAGGTGCTGGGTGGAAGCCATCCTGTGACGAACCACTGCAACATAAGTGAAGAGGAAGAGGGAAAATGGAGAATATGTCTTCTAAAGCAAGGTAACGAATTTAGCTCCACTTACTGTGATCTACTGTTACAAGTCCTGATGTGCATTTACCTGAGATTGGTGCATCATTACTGCAAGCAGACCAAAGTTAGCACGGCAAATCAGTCTTTATCCAGTTCTTACATGGTATGTTGTACATCAGTGTGCACTGGAAAACAGCTATTTGTTTATCTTATATAAACCAGTTTGACTTCTTAGGCTTAGGTGATATTTGTAATTATTGTCACGGCTTAAAATCTTGCTTTTCTATGCAGTTTTATGAAGTGCCAAATCACAACATCAGCAGCGTCACTTTACAGTGGAAGGTAAAGATCCAACAATAATACAGAGAAAACAAGAGAAACCCCAACAATCAGATCATCATGAGCAAGCACTTGGTGACAGTGGGAAGGAAAAACTCCCTTTTAACAGGAAGAAACAGTAGACATAGGCTCGGGGAGGGACAAAAGACACATCGCGTAAGAGAGCTAGAGATTAATAATAGCTGATTCTAAAATACAATATATGTGTATAAACACACAGAGAGTGAAAAGAGGTGAGTGAAGAAGAAACACTCTTGGGAAGCCCCAAGAGTTAGTTTTCAGTCTAATCTTAAAAGTAGAGAAAGTGTCCAGACTGGGAGCTGGTTTCACAGAAGTCGAGCCTGAAGCTGAAGGCTCTGTCTGCTGTTCTACTTACTTTTAAACATATAAGCCAGCAGTCTAAGAGCGAAGTGCTCTACAGGTGTGACATGATACTGTGTAGTTCTTTAAGATAAGATGGGGTCTGATTATTCAAGACCTATGAATGCAAGGAGAAAGATTTTAAATCCAATTCTGGATTCAACATGGACCCAATGAAGAGAAGCTTGGCATCCTGTGGTAAAAGGTGGCCAAATGTCACTGCAACCCCCCCACAGCTGCCTCATTTCTCTGTAAACTAACAACCAAATGGCACCAAACCAATATGCAGACGTCTCATTTCATTATTGTTAGCATAGCTGACATAAGTAAGACGTTGAACTGCAACATTATTTGTTACCAAGACTTATCCCGTCCAGTTTTAGGACCCACACTCTAACAGTCCTTTTAAATAGAGCGAGGCTGTTTGGAGAGCGCCTTTTGGTTGTCATGAGCTGCAGAGGTTTTTGATTCAGACTTAGTCTAGATAATGCCACAGGCGCAAACATCCCAACAACCCAAAAATATCTCAGCAGCACAGCAGCAAAGTGTAAAAGGCTTGTCGGCGGTTACACACAGTGATACATAATATCCTAGTTAATTATAAACCAGAAAACAAATACGCACACATCTGTGTTTGAATGCTCGTGCCACTTTCTCTTCCATGTGGCTCCTTTCCGTCTCAATTGATCTTTAGTCACTGTGTTGGCTTGTTTAAAAATCCAATTTCCTTCAGACTACTAAGCTAACGTGGCAAGGCGCTCCAAGTGTTTCAGGCACTAACTTAGGATGTGCGTTTGTGTACATGGCGAGAGTTAGAGCGAGTTAGGAAGTGTGACTAGAAACACAGAAGAGCAGCAGGGTATGTTAGACGTTTCTGAAGCTGACTGGAAGAAAGTCAAAGGATGAGAGAAATGACTTTCTGCTCCTACTAATCAGCTAGTGGGCTGATTTTATGTCATATTTGCAACATTAACTGAGTTCAGAGTGAATGTGTGAACATTTCAAATCATTTTGAAGCAGTGGACGAAAAAAGAAACGTTAAGGGAAGCTTGATTTCTTTATGAATTCTGGTATAACAAAGAGGCATCCAGTCTAAGAGAACAGAGCTTCCTCTATGGGAGTCTCTTCCCAATCAAAATCAGCCGAGCATGATGATTAAGGTGTGCGAGACGAGGGATTCGGTGATTTCATTTTGCTCTGATCACTGCGATAGGTCCTTCATTAGGTATATTTTCTTTGCAGACTTTGTCGGGACCAATTTCTTTGACAGCGGAGCAAAGTGGGTGTTCATGCTACAGTGCTTTATTTGAACCCAAGGCCAGTGAAAGGAAATGACTTTCTTTTATTTCTGAACTTGTGATTTCAGTCACTGCTGCAGACTACATCTGTCTTTGTCAAATACCTGCCTACAGTAGTTCCTGTATTCGTCTCTCGCAGAGGCACTTTGGTTTTTTATTTTTCCCTAATTTTTCCATACCTTTGCTTGTTTCCTACCTGAAAACTTGAGGAGCCTGAGAGGTAAAATAATTAAGTCTCATTATGTCTGCACTAATTAGACAGCGGGCTGCTGAGACATGTGTGTTTGTTTTAGGAGCTTGTGGGAGCTTGCTTGCTTTTTCGCAGTTTACCTCCCGACAGCGAGGCAGAAGCTGAAAGCCGAATGCTGACAGTTTTGTTTACGTCTGTAAAGTTTGTCTGATTTGCTGCTTTTTGCCAGACAAGCACCTGCTTTTCTACTCTAAATATCAATTTGGCAGGTCAACGTTCAAGCCTTTAAAAAAAAAGCGCGTTGAGTCAACACAACTGTCTGCTAGCTGTCATTCCTTGCTGACACTTTCTGCCATTGCGAGCTTCATGCTTCATTCGATCTGTGCTTGTGCGTGTTTACTGATTCTAAAGGTCAGGATTCATTTTGATAATCACTTCGCTGCTAACTTGATTCATCCTAGAGAAATGTTCACTATATATTTTTCAAAATAATACATTAATGAATGATCATATTTGAAATAACTATATTGGACAGTGAGCAATATTTTTTTAGTCCACGCTGCATGGAGGCATTAGTATTCCTCCGCACAGCTTTCGAGGAAAGCTTCATCTACTATCTCAAAATATTTTTTCATTTACGCTGTGATAACAAAACTGCTGGGTGGCATTCGGAGATGAATGCTTTTTAAAAGAATGAATAGTAATGAATTGGTACTTGGGATTGATGGTGGGCGAAGAAAGCTAGAGCGCCTTCTCACAGGAGAATCTGGGATTTGTATTCTGAATCCAGTTTGTCGTTAACTCCAGGCAACAAAAACAATTTGACCCCCTCCAATTTGCTGCTCATAGCCCCCTAGAATATCCAACCTATCCAGAGATTGATCCTGAAAACAGGCATCCTGTGGTAAAATCATTATGACATTATGACTGTGTCTCGTGTGCTTTTATTTTACAACTTTAAAAATACACTGCATGCAGACTCCTAATTAGCTTGTACTGCAGCCCTCAGTCTTATAGAGTTACTTTCAGTGTCTCAGTGCTATAGATGACATATGCTAACACATGTAGCCGTGTTGTTTTTAATCTCATAGGGTAAAGCTAGTAAGGAATGTTAGGGAGGTTAGTTAGTGTTAGTTTTTACAGTCTCCTGGACTGTTGAACATTTTTTTCATGTAAGTTGTGTGAATGGAATGTGGGTCACTATAAAATTGTAGGACTATGTCTTAGCAAAAGGCGTCACTGCTGTTATTTTTGCAGCTTTTTTTTTTGATTTTGTGATTTGTGATTTTTTTTGCATGTAAATAAATATCTGTCCAATCAGATTACTGAATTTGGCAACAAGTGCGCACGTAGCTCAAAGTGTACAGCGCTACAGAACATGCAGCGATGTGGGCTTAAAGTAAAATAATATTATTTTACTTCAGACGCAGCTAGATGCTCTCTGAAAATGATTTCTCTGCCTGCTCAGCTGTGGTCCCAACTCTGCCAACAAGAGCTCAAAGTGCACATCCTGAATACCATATATCTTCTAATAGCGGCCTGTCTCTTAGTGACGCTCGTTTCTAATAAATGCCGGTTTGAAAACATGTCACGACAAATAGACGCCGTCTCCAATAGTAGCCGGGCGACCTTCGACCTGGAAGTCCCTCCGCGCTGTCGTCAGTCCTCACACGTCTCATCACTCAGCCAGCTGTTTCCAATCAGCCGTCATCTATGACCAGCGGTATTTAACCTGGATGCGGTGACCGTCGAAGTGGGATTATTACACTGAACTGGAACTGTCGGCTAGCGAACCTGCTAACTGTGATTTTCTGGTCTTTTACTTCCTCTCCTGGAGAGTCGGGCGGAGAAAAGTTTCGGGGAGCACCACTCGTGCACTGGGCTACCATAGACAAGGAGACACTCGGGAGCAAAGGAGGAGCACAACTGGGAACTACATTGTTTGTGAACTGTTGGAATACGTTTTGGAGCACTGTAAGTAAACACACTGTCTTTTCACCCCAATCTAAAAACCGCGCCTGGGTCCTCGTTCCCTCCCACTTCCGTGACAATTCCGTCTGAAAAGGGAATAAGAGTCAGTCTCCAACAACCGCCGGTCTCTTTTAAACACCGGGCCGGTCGGATAATTTTTTGAATAAACGCCGGGGCTACTATTGGAAGATATACGGTATGTACAAAAGCTGTCCTGATTCACCTCCCGGGTCAAACCATGAGATTCCCCCACTGCTTCCTTGTCGTCAGAATTGGATGAACTCAGAATCTCTGCTGTTTCTTGTCCTTGCGTAGAAACCTCATGACCAGCTCATTATTGATGCTGACTTTATTTTTCAGTTTTTGATGATGCATTTTTTTGCAAAAAAGTACAACTGTTTTTAGTATGTTTATATGTTACACGGCAAATTCGCATAAGGAAAATTCTGAACTTTTGAATTTTACACCTGTAGGATATTGACTTTAGAAAGCATTGGATACAAAAAAGTTTGAATAAAACTGTTATGTTTGGGTAACACAGACTATAGTCGATGTGGTCTAACATTGTTGTTCATTTATTTTGGCCTGGACACTATTCATAGGGCTAAATGACTTCACCTGGGTATACACGCATCACATATTTTTAACCTGCAGCTTTTAAGCGAGCCCTCGACGTGCCTTAGCACTTAAACTGGTACTTAGCACTTACACTTAAACAATTAAACACTTATGTTTAATTGTTCTGAAGTCCCTATCAGTGGTACCGTCTGGTGGGCTATTGTCTATTGATGTGTTGAGCATAAGTGTAATTATAACTTGCCAAATAACAAATATAATCAACATTTCAGCGTTTTTAATCATAATTAGATCTTCTGCAATTTTACAGAGCACTTGATTAATCACACACCTGAGAAACTGTAAAGTAAACTAGAAAATGTGCATTTCGGAGAACAAAATGCTGGGTGGATGCTGTGCCGAACCTTCAACTGTATGTCGATAATAGCTGGAAATACCTGGCACTCATACATGTACATTATTTCGGCAGCAAGCAGGGAACCAGTGTGTTGTTATAGTCAATAAAACAAGACAGGCAAAATGTATTTAAGGACTATATTTATTTGAAATGTCAAAATACGCAGACAATCCAGCCAGGTTCAGCTCGACACATAAGCGTAATTAAAATGGGGTTTATGAATCTGTAAAATACGGTGTCTAACGTTAAATACCCGTTAGTCAACGATGTTCGATCTTCGTTAATGTTGTTTAAAGAACAACATTACGTCAAACACAACGGTTTTGTAATGACATTTATCCGTACAC
>VURO01018977.1:0-14630 GCA_015108175.1 Pelvicachromis taeniatus
GAAATATATGTATTTCCTATTTTTTTAATGTTTGTCACACTTAAATGTTTCAGATCATCAATCAAATTTAGATATTAGACAAAGATAACACAAGTAAAGACAAAATGCAGTTTCTAAATGAAGGTCTTTATTATTAAGGGGCAAAAAATCCAAACCTACATGGCCCTGCTTGAAAAAGTGATTGCCCCTCCCTGTCATAAGATAAATTAACTGTGGTGTATCACATCTTTGGAAAGATGAGTTAAATTTCTCTAGGCAGTTTCTCTAGGCCTGATTACTATTGCACCTGTTCTCAATCAAGAAATCACCTACATAGAACCTGCCTGACGAAGAGGAGTCGACCAAAACATCCTCAAAAGTCAGACATTATGCTGCGATCCAAGGAAGTTCAGGAACAAATGAGAAACATTTAAGATCTATCAGTCTGGAAAAGTTTATAAAGCCATTTCTAAAGCTGTGGGACTGCAGCGAACCACAGTGAGTGACCAACCGACCAAAATTACCCCAAAAGAGCAGCAAAAACTCATCCAAGAGTTCACAAAAGAGCCCAGGAGCCCAGATGTTGTTCTGGGCTCTTTTGTGACCTCTTGGATAAGTTGTTTCTGTATATATATATAGGTCGCGTCTCTGGATGCTTTCCGAACAAGCTTTAGCCTACAGTACATTATGGATACATCCCCCTGTCATGCATGCATGCGTCATATGTGTAGTTTTATGCAGATGTGCGTATGGGGGGGAGTAAAAGAGAGCAAGTGTGGTGATTAACCAGTTGGTAAGTGGGTCAGGGTAGCTGTTGCTGCCCCTGTTGCCTTAGAAGAGGAAAGAACAAAATAATCCTACATTCCTTCATAACCTTCATGTTCAACAGCACACAACATATTAGTGTTATGTGACATTTGCAACTAAACCAAAAATCTTACTCATGAGAATTCAGGGCAATCCTGGCACCTTAATGCAGCATCAGACTATATATAAATCAAAAGCCCATAATTTAGCAGCTAATAATGACAATGCACATAAACCTTTGTAATAAGCAGAAAATGTATACCATTTTGGTAGATGCATGAACATGTATATCTCATTACAGTCAAAATGGCAAGAAATCATGAATTCTCTCAGCGTCCACCATCCCCATCTACACAGCTGCTTCAGCTGCCCGATTGGCTTACGTATGTGTGTGCTGATTGGACAGAAAAGAGAATCTGAAATCCTGTGATCAGGTGTAGGATAGAGTTTAGAGGCATAATATCTCTATCAGGAGCATGCATTGTAGTCTGACGTGCCCTGAGCTGTGATTGGCTACATTACCCACGGGGAGGGAATCTGCAAATAAGAAACAGGGATTTCTCCTCCTTCCACTGTTGCTATGTTGTAGTTGCTAAGAGCACCGAGTAAGGACGGATGTGTGGATTCTTTGTAGTTTTTTTTTTTTTTTAATGGTTTATGATGTATGCATAAATGCTGTGTTTGGGGGTATTTACATTAAAGAAAACTGTTCAGCTGTTAAACTGTTGTTAAATTCTTTATATGTGAAGCTGAGGGTTTAACATGCATGTCATCTTCACTGTAAATGATTACATATGACTTTGTTACTGACCCTTCTCAAGTAAAGTATGACATGCCTCTACAAACTGATACTAAGCTTCAAGAATTTGTGAATCATCCTGTTCTGTTTTTGGTGCAATTTAAATAGTAAGCACATTGGATTTCACAATATTCAAGTTTACACCCTCGATTTTAACAGAAAAATAAAGGTTGCATTGTGCTTGAAAATGAGAAGGCCAATTTGTGACTGACTGATAATGCTGCTGGCACCAGACTCACCAGACTCAGAAATATTTTCTGCTTTTATATCTTTCTTAAATTCAAATTGTGCAGCAAAAGGTTTGTTTTCCTACACAGCCGCACATATTTTGGCAGCGCCTTCCTGAGTGTGGAATAATATCTGTATTTAAATGTTGATGTTTACATATTTAAAAGTAATGCTGCCTAATGGCCTAATGCCATGAGTTGGTTTGAGAGACCTACGGCCTGCTTTGGTCTCTAATCCTCTCAGATTAAATCGTACGATCTGTATCAGGCTTGGCTTGGCGGGTCTAGATTAAACAAATGCAAACTGCAAAGTGCCCTGCAAACATAGTGCTGTAAAACCGATGCATTAAATGCACAAACTCCTGATTATGCAGGATCAAACTTGTTAACCCTAAATGTGGATGAATTTCACTACTGATTAAGGAATTAAAAAATGTTTATTTATGTTTGCTGTCAGGTTTACTGCGGCTAAATCACTTTACACTAACACAGTGCACATTGCCCAGTGACACACTTCTGTGTTACTCTGCTCTTCAGTTTGTTATCCTACTTTCTAATACTGCTTTCTAACTAAATCTCTTCACTAAATCTGTCACTCTCGTGAAACAAGTGTGTGTATAGTAGACAGGGTGGAAAAACTGTTCAATGGGCATGTGTTTGCAAACTACACTCATTAGGAAATTTTGAATTTGTATCTTTTTGTAACTACATTTGATAATTGTAAGACTTACTTTCTCCAGGCTCCTTGGATTTTCTTCCACTGGAATTTTTCTTTAGCATATTCCTGCCTGTCGTGAACAGGTTGGTTAGTTCATCCAGGGGGCTGGTGGGTGTCCGTGAGCGGCCCGTTGATACATTTTGCATAGACCCGTGAAGTCGTCCGACACCATCTTGAGGTGGCGAGCCTTTGCCATGCGGTGTAGCAGAAGCACTTCGGGGCAGACCCCCAGGGAATGGCAATGGAGCATCAAAGGGAGGTGTACGCATGAGGCTGAGAGGGGTGAGACAGCGACCCATGCTGACTGGCGACGGACAAGCAGAGTGGCTACGCTGATAGGAAGATGATGATGAGGATTTATAAAGGGTACAGGGCAGAGGAGGCGCAGAGGAGCGTCCAGAGACAGTGAGAGTTGGGGTGGCTGTGAGCTCCCTACGGATGTGTGCGGAGGAGGGCGGCTCGATGGAAGAGGTGGGAGATTTGCTGTACGACTGGTTCTCCAGCATGGGCAATTTGGCTACATCTAAAGGGGTGAGGGGAGACTCATCTGAGTTAGGCGAGCACTGAGCAGGCGCTGGTGGGAACACCAAGAGTGGAGGTCGATGAGTGAGTAAATTGGGGAAGGGTGCAGGAATGTCACAGAGTGGAATGTTTCGAGGCGTGGAGCAGCGGCTGAGAGGCTCAGGTTCATAGGGTGCCGGGGTCGGGCACGCAGAACGACATCCTACAGGGTCGGTGCGGTACTCCATGTCATCCAGAGCTGGGTACTTCATCTCCTCATACACAGACTCATCTGGCTCCTCATCCTCACTCTTCAAGGGTTCTCGCGTTCCAACATCAATCCCACCCATCTCTATATAGACAGGTTCGTCTTCACAGTCATCAGTAGGGCTTTCATCACTTTGAGGAGGTGATGGGTTGCACTCGTTAGGGGAAGTGACATGGTGGAGGGGTTTGGAAGGGCAAACCCCACTGCCTCCATGGCTCTTAATGTAGGACTCATCGAAGGAAACACTCAGTTGTGTGTTGGGGTTCCTCTTGGGTTTGGGTGGCGGCACCCTCCTGCAGTCCTCACTGCATCCTTGAACTGCTCAAAGAGAGAGAAAGAAAGTCTAAGATTTTTTGAGGTATGAGTCAAATAATAGAGAGTCATATAGAGTACTGAAATGGGTGAAATTCAAGTTTTTGTAATCTATTTGTCATTAATTATTAATGTGGGTCAGTTGTAGGTCTATATGTCCTGCTGAGTGCAATATCTTGAGTCAGACATGTGGGAATAGTTGAGGCATATACATGTTTCTAGGTCACATATATGGCAGCATGTGAGTATACTATCTGGGTCACACACACTGTTGAGCTTCTTTCTGATAGTGGTGACGTAGCTTTGCAGTGCGAAGCTCTTTAGATGTGGTGCGGAGAGGCATTTGTACAGCTAGTACTGTAAAATACGCTGCAGTACCGCTACAGTAGCTTAAAGAGAGTAGCCATAGCTCTATGCTACCAACTTGCTCTGAGTCTATTTCTAGGTCAAATACTGAGATGTGTAGATAGAAGTGTCCCTCACACTGGCAGGTAGTGAGAGATGAACGTAGTTAAGAGCTGGAGTAGGTCTAAAATTTTTAAAACAGCAAATTTTATATCCTAAATAATTCACGTGGCAGATGGCCGAGACACACTCCTAGTTCCAGTAACCGTATGACTCACCACCCTTACTCCATGCATACAGGCGCACAAATACACACTAAACATGCCGACACATTAAGAAAGAGGAATTAGGACAGATATGTACCTATTTCACAGCTCACACTGAAGTATACCTCTATAGGTTATTATTGTACTTTGTTTGGAGGGGGGGGGGTTGTTTTGGGCTTTTTTTCCGCATCAGAACGAACAGCTTTTTTTGCAATGTGTATTGCACATTGATAAAAATGCCATTGTTTATAATATTATTAGAGAAAAAAATGAATTCAATGTTAGGTTTATGATTCAGAGTGTGAACCAAAAGTAAAGACTAATACTTAAAATATCCAATTTTGTTCTGTAATTTTGCATGCTATACATTTAGTAATCTTATGAACTGTACTAATTTGAACGGAGGATGCTTGGGTCTTTCGGACTGATGTTCTCTCCTAATTAACACTTGCTAATAAAGTGCTAATACAAGATTCGGTTAAGCCCAAATGTGTTTTGGCATGTTTTGGCTTCTTCTTTTGCTTCTTCTGGCTATGATGCTCAGATTCCTGCATATGCTCCTCTCCTGTCTTTGTGTAGGCATGTGCATGCATGTGTATATATGTGCGTGCAGTAATGGGCACATAATGGTGTTGCTCTGCCTCATTTCCACAGCAGCAAATTACATTACTACACTAGCAGGTTTCCATGGTTAATGCTGAGATCTGTTTCAGCATGGATGATGAATCCACCCCTTCAAAACATCGCTCTCCTTTCTCTTCTCCTCTCTCCACTGCCCCCTCTACCCCACCTTCCCCTTGCAGCGGATGTGTTTACCCGCAGCACCCTCCCCCCTCCCACTCTTCCTGGGGAAAACGAATCTAGGTCAATCGCTCCTCCTGAATGAATTCTACTCTGACAAGCTCCTCCCCTTCCCACTAAAGCGCCAGCTACAGAGCACGCAACCCTCCCCTCAGCCAGGGACACCCCCACACTCTCAATGTGATTGGCTCTGAAGCCTCAGTTTTCAGCATCTCTAGAACCTGATTGGCCCAAGCTGCTCAGTGATGCTGGGATTGGCTGGGCTGCAGGGGGTCTTGTTTCTGTGAGATGGTTGCCGTGGTGCCCAGGAAGATCTGTGCGCACATAGTGATCCCCACCAATCTCAGCCAGGCAGGGTGACTCCCTAAACATCACGTTGGCAGCAAAGCATTCAAACTGGAATGGAGTCAATGCTTCCTTATTGTTATTAATGCAACCTGAAAACTCTAATTTGCAAAATGCATGTATTGTCATATTTCTTTCCCCAGTGACAGTACTGTGCAGCTTGCATTTGTTGCAAGAAAAATTTTTTGGGGGGATAATAATGATTAATTAAATTAATCTAAACTGATCTTACAGTGACACAAGGTATATTTGAAGAGGAGCTTAAAGCAAGGTTAGGACTGTCAAATCAGTTGACACACAGGAACAGCTTCAATTACTGACTGTGTGGCAATAACCTTCTATAAGCAGGACTATTATTACTCTGCTGAGCTGAAACCTACTATGTTGAGCAAAAGATGGAGTTTATATATAGAGAAAAACCTGATGATTACGTGCACAAGGATAAATAATCCCAACGTGCTCCAAAAATCTTATTATATACTTCAAGGCTCTTCAAATATAGTGAAAAATGAACCAAGTATAATAACACATGATAACCTGAGGTAAGCCTAAAGACATGAAAAAAGACACACACATTCACATGCATTAATAAGTGACTACTTCCATCTCTGTTTCTACATGGTAGTACTCACACATGCTATCTGATTTATCTGTTGGCGAGCAGAAATATGCAAACTACCATTTGCTAATCTGATAATAAGAGAAAAAAACTCAAACAAAGGTACAACTTATCCCAAACTTCATAATGTTTCTTTGGTATAATAATGGTATTCTCAGTTTCTATGATCTGTTCATTTTGCATGCTAGAGTAGGTCAGAGTAGGTCAGCCCTCATGAAATGGAAAATCATGACCATCAGAACATATTGCAGCACAGACCTCTTTAAATATTCATTTATTATTATACATGTGCTTCAGGCTGTCATGTTTGCAATGTTGTTTAGTATATCCAAAATAAGGATATATACAATATATAATACTTTAATCACAGTTCAATCCCCTATTGTATTTACACCCTTCATCTTATATCAGTTTACACCTATGGTAGGTCAGTGAAAAGCATATACTGAATAGTTAAATGTCATGTCATTGTGAGAGAAGCAATGTTGAAGAGGGCCCTGCAGTTCAGCTATATATAGTGCATCAGTCTTGTGTGAAGTGCCACCACCACTCACCGTCACATCTCTCCCCGCGGCAGGTGGACATGGGACTGTGGTCCACCGCCTCAGACGACATGCTCAGCTTGGTGGCTGGGTCTCTCCTGGGTTTAGGTGGAGGCTGCTTCCTAGAAGTTGGACTTCCCACTTCCTCCTCTCCTCCACCCCCAGTATTCCCACCACCGACCGAGTGAAGGGACTGGGAGCGCACTGAGAAGCCCTGCCCACAGGCGATAGGGTGCAGGTGGGGCATGGGCATACGTTCCTGGGGGTCTGGCATGGTATTTAAGCCCATACGCAAATGCTTGCCCTCAGTTGCTATCTCCTCACCCGTTCTGAAACAGCGAAAGAGGAAGGAGAAAGAGAAGGGTTAAGAGACCAGAATGAATAAATGTGGAATGCAAAGAATAAAAAAGATAAGGAAACAGAAATATAGACATTCCACAATCCAACACATTACCATCAAACATCTTTCAGTTTATCGTATGCGCACATAGGTTTGTACATTTCATTGTGGGCAGGTGGCCAAAATGACATGAGCGCTAAGTTAACAATAACACAAAATTGACAGCATGGCTTCTTTCAGGGCAAAGCATTGATTTGAGTTTAACCCTGGATATGACTGATAAGCCTCACACAAGCACACACAATCAATCCCTTTAAACGGATTATTGGCCTGAATGGAGTGTTAATGATGTCTGAGTGTTGTGCAATAATGGCGTAAAGGGAAGTGTGTGCTTGAGTGAAAATGGGTGAGTAAATGAGTTTAAGATGCTCTGTTTTAGCATCATAATAAAGCGAGAGCAGGACTAAGCTATATTTCAGAGATTCATTTGTTTGAAAATCTCACATTTACATATGTGATATAGTGAACCATGCATGTTGTTGTGGATGTATGTGGGGGTGACCCCTCAGCCTGTTACTCTGCTGACTTTGACTCCCTCTCTGGCCAGCTGCTGAACAGAAGGTGCTCAGTGGGTTGGGTTCATTGGTCAGGGACTTAACTTTGCCTAGCAACAGGGTCCCCATAGAAACCAGACACAAAACCAGCTGCCACAGCACAACAATAATAAAGCACACGTGCATGCCATAAGCACATGATAACGGCAGCAGGGTTTGTTTTAATATGCTACTGCTGATATAAGCACAAAAAAAGACCCACAAAAACACGTAGAGGCACAGAGTGACCAAACCCAGAAGTTAAAAATCATAATTTCATGTAAATAACTATCAAATATTATAAACAATAATGTATACATATTACTGTCTGGGAAAAACAAACATCAATGAAGAAATGATAAATTATTCATCAACAAGATTCAGCTGCAGGTGTCAGCAGCTAAGCATTAACAATGTCTTATATGTTTTGGGCATGCATCTGCTGTGACGTGCAGTTTTTTATACATGGGTTGGTAGTGTGGGGGTGGCTGGGTGTGACTGGAGTACTGGTGACTGGTTTATTTATAGGATACTTGCCCAGTGATTGGCTAGAGGACAGACCACAGGTGCAGTAGGCGCAGTTGGGATTGATTTGTCTATGAGCAGCTCTGGTTGTGTCACCGTGACACCATGGGATGACAAAACAAAGCCCCCCCCCCAAAAAAAAACAAACAAACAAACAAACAAACAAAACAAATACTAAATGACATACTGAGAAATAAGGAAGGAGAAAAACTGTCTTTGTGTCTGCATGCACGTGTGCACAAAGGGCAGTCGTTGGGAATTTGAATGCATATGCAAACGTAAGTAAATAAAAGCATGTGCATCTGTGTGCATGTGTGTGCATGAATGTGGGATGAGGGTTGTTTTGAAGACTCTTAGACATTTAAACACATTTGTGTGTCTGTGACTGTGTGGATAACTTTTTTCCCTCTGATGGAATACTATAAAAGAAACCCAGAGTGAGAGTGCGCTAGGCAGGAAGGCCTGCCTCACTCAAACCAAACGTGCTGATTTCATTGGCCTATGGCTGCTCCAGCTGTTACCAGGCAGAACCCACCTCCTGCAACTGAGCTCACACTTAATCTCTCTTTAACATTTTTTCCCCCAATTCTTAAACACACTTGTTCTAACAAGCTTTTCTTTCCTTCACACGATCACATGGTCAGTTTGCTCTTTCCAAAGCTTTCTCATAAACTAATATATTCCCTTTTCTGGCTGTTCGTGCCCATGCATGCACATAGTATGCAGCATGCACACACAAATTCTCACACTCTCACAGTCATTCACTAACTGTAAAAAAAAAAAAAAAAAAATGGGTCGTCTCATTGACCTACTTATAGGTTTCATAAAAAATCCAACTATTTTTTACATTCTTTCTCCAGTGACTGTGAATTAATGTTTAAGGTTTGGCAACACCTAAAAGAAAGTGAACAGTGGATGATACTTTCCTCCGGCGTCACCCCATTCAGCAAGTTACTGTACGGGACTGCATAACAACGAGGACAATGAGATCTTGCTGGTAGGCTAAAAATAGAGGCAAAGAAACATTTCTGAATTTTCTCTAACAATGCCACTTTGTTTTTCTAATGCCAGCGGTGTAAAGTTGAGCTTTGATCATGCAAGTGATGTGCCATTTGCATATCCAGTCATACTGGGAGCCAAAAAAAGAGACAGAGCTCTTTGGAGATGCATGGACCACTGAGAGAAGCATGACAGGGATCAACGTGCTCCTGGATAAATGGGTTAAAAAGCCACATCTGGTCAGATATTAATGCTCATCTCCCCAAAAGCACCTTAATTATTTGATGAGCTGCTAAAATTGCCATCAGCTGCTAAAATAGTTTGAGCCAGACAGACTTAGAGCAAGCAAAATTATTTTTAGAATGCTTAGAACACTGGAAAGCATAAATTACCCAGTGTACACTCATGCTTCTTTCTGTCTTATATTATGGCAAACTTTAGATAAAATCGATAGATCAGACATCATTCTAAAACCTAATAAAACATCATATTACTCAGTATGATGCCTGATGGATATAGAATTTCTTTTTATGTCATGACTGTAAAGTTCTGCTCTCTGTTTTGGGGGATTGCAAATGTCCATGTTGTCACCGACAGCTTCCAAAATCCCTCCAAATACGTTGGTATCATCTCCTAATCATCTAACGCCCAGTGGTTCTCTAACACTCACAAGCAGGATTTTTCCACGTGCTAGGAACATGTTTACAGTGTATGTCTCTTATTTAGTGAAGTTTCAGTGGCACAGTGCTCAGTGGCACTGCTCTCAAGACTTATTCATTACAATGTACAAAAAACAGTACAGTCACACATGTAAGTGAGTGTTCATACGGCACGTTAGAACCCTCCCCACACACACACACACACACACACACACACACACACACACACGCTCGCACGCACACACACACACGCACGCGCACACGCATTTCCATGTTTCTAGATAGTTTATAAATAAAGATGCTTTGAAACACTCCCATCATCATTCCCACCCTCACTTCCTAACTTCCTGGGCATTTTACTGTCCTGGCCCACCTCCTTCCTTCTTAATTGTAAAAGCTTGCCATCTCAAAAATAGAGCAGAGATGACCTCCATACAAGGACAAGTCCTAAATAAGTCTAAAAGTGAAAAATTAATTATCCTCCATAGATCATGGGGTGCACTGATCCACACTTGTAAACTCCATAACATAGCAAATTAACAAACCCTCTGGCTACTTGTCCCAATTTCTTATCGCCTCATCCTTAAGCACGGGATACCCAAAGGCAAAGTGGTTTGGGCTCATACCACACGGGCCCAAATGCCCTCGAGCAGCAAGTCCCCTGTTTCAATATCCAGCTGGCTGGACCATTTGTTGCATGCCCCCACTCTCTTTTCCCATATTTCCTGCTTTAAATGTAATCAAAACATACTATTAAGGTTTTTATATTTGCAAGCACGTTGCTTGTTTTCTTCCTACCTCCTTATGGCTTCCTCCTGTTTTCGCTTCTTCTCGTTTTTTTCCTGCAGGAATATCTTGTTTCGCTCATTCCTGGCGTGGTCCAAATTCTGAGCTACCAGGCCGTTGTAGGCTCTCAGGCCATTCTCCTCAACATATTGGAAAAAGCTGAGAGTTTCCTCCTCTTTGGAGCTCATCATTCTTCAAGTATTTCCACTGCATTCTGAGGGAATATAAGACATATCAGTCATAATTATTCTTCTAGAAGGGTCACAAAATACAAGAGTGGGCCAGTCATGAGAAAAGATGGATTTCACAGGCCACACGTTAGTGCCACACGTTGAGTATATGTGACATTGCTGTTGATTTTGAATGTGTCTGACTGTTGCTGTGGAGTTTGTGGCGGGCCTTGCATCATGTCTATGTCCAGAATAGTATTTTCCCTGGAGGCTTGCAACATCTTTTTCTACTGTTCACTCTGCACACAGATACACACATGCACACACACACACAAAAACATGCACATGCAAACATATACAAAAGCCCATGTGCACATGGGAAGAGCTAAGATTCACTATTTAGTGACAATTACTATGAGCCGTCTGCTTCAGTGTGGAACAGTAGCGGCTGCTCATTTTCTCAGTTGTGTTTGCACATTTTCTGGCTGAAATTACTGGCTTTAACCAAGCGAGTGTGTGAATGAGAGGAAAAAAGGGCTTTCATCTTCTGCAGTCATAATAAGGCCTGGACTCGGAAAGCATAAAACTCCTGGAAGCAATCATATCAGCACAAAAAAAAACCTATGATGCATGCTTTTGCATGTACAAATATCATCAATCTTGTCTCTTAAATCCTCAAATACTCTCTTCTCGAGTTCTGCCTTTTGAGTCGGTGATAACACTAATGCTCTTAATGAAAAAAGTGAGAAGAAGCCTTCCCCGTGAAATGTCGACACTTATGCAGTTACTCAGTGATTCACTCCTAGACTGTAATTAGTTTATAAAAGCAATCGTTTGCAGCCACTTAAAGTCGAGGCAAGGAACGAAGCAGTTAATGATGCGATTCAGTCTGCATGCATGTTCACTTGGCTGAAAACAAGTGCAACCGCATGTAACGCAGTTCATGCAATGTGCAATGGCCAAATGTGAATTTTGAGAGGACAGTTGTGGAAGAGGAGAAGACAGAGCATGCTTATATGTAGGTCAGTGTTTTCAGATCAGCCTAAGACTCATGCTTGTTTACGTGTGAGAGAAGCACTGAGTGTGAGCTTGCGTGGGGAGGGGGAGGGGGCTTGTGATATCTCGATATATGTTTGCATGTGCATGTGTGTGTGTTTGTGTGTGTGTGTGGAGAGGCATGGGCAGCAAGGGGGGTCTTGGAGGGCAGCCAAATGGAGATTGCATGGCCAACTCAGAGGCCGGCCATTGTCTGGCCATCCCTCAGCATCCTTCTACCTCTTGTTGGTCTACGACTATGAATAAGTCCAACATGTGGGATAGGTCAGTGGGTTTATCTGCCAGGTCCACTCACAATGATGCATTCTCAAAAATATTTTGCATAGGCTTTTGCAGGCAACGGAGAGGCTGATTAGAGCCAAAAGATAGAATCAGGATCTCAAGAGCAAAGTTCAAACTAGGGCAAGAATGCCTGGTGTCAAGTGGTGCAGAGATGTTTTCTCCTGATAATTGGGTTTTATCACTAATGCACAGGCACAGTGTAACACCTACAGCTGCACAAATAGCATTAAAAAAAAAAATCACAGTTGCTGAGGGAAAACGAGGCACACCAGTTAGAGGTACAGCAATGGGAAGGCACAGTTCAAACAGTGTTTGAGCTGAATTAAGCCTGCCTGCCTAATCCCTGTAAGCCTGCAGCAGCACTCTGCACTGGAATCAGCTTGTTTATCACTGTGTTTTTACCAACCAAACCTTTCTCATTGGATTGTCCTCCCTCAACTCATTGATACAAAAAGCTATTATTACTTTTTCTTCTCTATAAAACCTGTCAGTTCAGTGAACATTTTCATTTTCGTTTTCTTTTTTAAGCAAAGCTTGTTTTGCTCAGTACCCTGCTCAGTGATATGATGCATTTTCTCTCCCTTTTTTTCTTCTATCTTGCCCCTTCTACCGCCATTTGCCCTAGCTGACATAGGTTGCAACAGTTGGAACACAGAGGTGCACTTTGCTTTAAATGATGGTGGCACACCATTTCTGTTTCCAAGCAACCATGTCACAGGAGAAGGCCAGCATGGATATTCTAGAGACACACTGTCAAGAACGATTGCAAGGGCAAGAATCTGGTGACAACATGCATGGGTACTTGTGTATGTATATGCACACACGCACGCACACACACAGACACACACACAATCATTCTAGGACCAAGTTAAAGCTAACGTTTACTTGATGCAACACTTGGCATGTCTTTACACTTGATGGATTCTTACAGGCACTTGAGAAGAGTGCACAGTATGACATGCGTAGCATTAGACAGGCAGACATTTTTTGTCAGTACTTTGTGGGTTTGTAGGTCAGTGCTGTGGATAAAAAGTGTTATGATGCATACTTACAATAGGGTTGTCTCCTTACTGGTTTGTGTACCAATGCGAGGTCTGTCTTCCCCTGACAAGTCCACTGTACACTAATAAACTCTGAGCTATGCTGGAGCACCAGTGCACTATTCCACTTAAAGCCACATAGGCGTCCATCCATTGTATGGTCCAACTGATTGGCCAGCTAGAAAGACTGCCTGTGACCCAGGATAAGGCTGGTGCCAGAAGGGAGCCGGGCCATTGGGTATCTGGCCCAATGCTCCCTTCCCTGGGCAAAAAAGGAAGATGTGTTTGCTCCAATCCAGATGTTTCCACAGTTCAAGTCAGATGTCAGCTTCACTTCTTCAAACATCTGCACATGCTAAAGATGAAAGGAAGATGCAGCATAGCAGCTGACCGCACCCGCATACATCACACAAATTCACACTAACGCACTCACACGCTCTGACATGAAGCTCCCACTTGCAGTTACAGACCAGGCACTCAAAGTCTTTCTAATTTCCAGAATGTCTCTCCTTCTGCTTTAACATGTCAAAGTGCTGCCCGGGTAAAAGGAATCCGTATCCACAGTGCCCTCAAGGTTGAGACCGAGGTAGAGCAAAGTGATGTGCATTTCCAGGTAAGGCATTCCCTGCCTGCTCCCTTCGTCCCACTCAGACAGATAGGTCTGCACACTCACACTGTGCTTAAGCAGATGACACTGGGCTTCCCAACTATAGATCACAACAAGAAGAACACGCCCACTGCCTACTGTAGCCACCTTCCACTAGAGCGTCATCCTCTCTCTCTCTCCTTCTCCTTCACTTCTTTTTTTCTTCTCTTGTGTGCTTTTCAACTCATCTTCAAAAGCACTTATACCCCAGCCTCTTTTTGCAGTTAGTCATTTTTATGCTCTCGTCTCGTGTGCCTCGCCTGCCTTCCCTTAGCGACTGGGCTGTAACTGAATCCTCAGTGTTTTTCTGCCTTCAGCACCACGGAGAGCTCTCTCTGTCAGGGGGTGAAGCGGGGGGTGGGGGGTTGAGTGGGTGGGCACATTCAAAGGGGGCCAAGTGGAAAGAAGGGAGGAGGGATGGGGGGGTGAGTGGGAGGAGTCACCAGGTTGCCAGGGTGTGACCTCATTAGACACAACCTCCTCTCCTCCTGGCAACTGCTGCGATTCCCCTCCCTGCTACCCCCTTCCTCCCTCCCCTCTCTCTCTCTCTCTTACAGCTCGTAAACAACACCAGGACATACACACACACGCTCACATGCACAAAAACAAACACTTGCGGTGAATTTCTACTGTGTTGCTTTCAAGTTCATTCATTACATGTACAGTAGCCAAAACAAAGAACAGCAAATGCATGCAGGCAAGAGACAAACAAAAGAGAGAAAACAACAATACTTTTCAATTTCGAATGCACGCACACATTGACCTGCTGATGCAAATTTAAAATATGTTTTGCATAGAAAAACAAAACAAGCAATCCAGTGTAGAGACTAGAGACTCCCAGTAGCCACAAAAGATGAACGGGATGAAAACAAGGACAGAGTTGAGCCTGAGTTGCATGTTTGTTGGGGTGGGGTGGGGGTGACGGGGTGGTGGTGGTGGTGGTGGTGGGGGGGGGGGGGGGGGGGGGATGGGGGGGGGGGGGGGGCGCGCGGGGGGGGGGGGGGG
>VURO01018977.1:14650-27678 GCA_015108175.1 Pelvicachromis taeniatus
AAAGGGGGGGGGGAGGGAGGTGGGGGGTGGGGGGGGGGGGGGGGGGGGGGGGGGGGGGGGGGGGGGGGGGGGGGGGGGGGGGGGGGGGGGGGGGGGTGCTTACTGTGGCTGTTGTGCACCCCCGCTTGACTGTCTGGGGGATAAGTATTGGTTTCAGTAGTGCTGTCAGTTGTTTCAGTGGTGAGAATGCCTGGTATATGGTGCAGAAACACGGGTTGAGGGAGGGTGAGCAGTTCGGGTTGGTGGGTAGGTTGATGGTGGAAGGGGAGGGGGGCTGGGTTTGCTTGGATGGATTAACACCGTTGACACAAAAGGATTAGCGAGCAGAGATCTGTTGTTTTCGTCAAACCTTCCCTCCATTTCTCTAAACCCCCCCTATTCCAGGTTGTGTTTTATATTTTGTTGGGGGTAAAAAAAAAAAGGGGGGAAGGTTGGAGGCAATAAAATGATTTTTTTCACGAACATGTGGTGGTCAGTTGAGGGAGGAAGGGAAGTGCTAAAAAAGGGGCGCAATGGAACTGGTAAGTCCACCACGCTGTGCTGTGCTGACCTGCATTTGATTAACAAATTAGGCATTTGCTTTTAAGTTAATCAAGGAAAAGAAAATAAAGGAGAAATGCACTTGCTTAAAACATACATTCGGTTAAATCATACCACAAATAGACAACTGTGTCCTCACATAGACAAAAATCAGCTGTCGAAAGGTAGACACCCCTTATTCCTGACTGTTGAGAGGGATGTGGTCGACTGATCATGCACAAAGCAAGTTACTCTATCCAGACCAGCTCAGCATACGCAGACATACACATGCACATATACAAAAAGGTCACTCTGACCTGCACGGTCTGTGTGTACAGTCTCAAAAGAAGTATTTAGATCTTATCAGAGCTCAATGAACACAGACTGTATGTAAATCTCAGGGGTGAATGGGTTAAACAAATTTTTCCACCACGTGCGCACGAGTACTTTGTTTTGTGAACAGTGGAGGACACTCCCTCTGGGACAGAGTGGAGGGTGAAATAGGATACAATTCCTCTAACTTTTCAGTTCACGCACGCTTACAGACACACAATGACTTGCATAAAAATGCATTAAGAATGCCTAAATAGATGCTTAAAAGCAGGTTTTACTGAATTTAAATGAAGCAATGTGGCTAGATTGTGATAATGAATGTGTTATTTTTGCACTGTGGAAATAAAGAACACAATTTAAAACTTTTGGTATGGTTATGCTGATGTTTGGATTTCATATCTCTATAAATATTTTGCAAGACTAAATATAAGGTTACATTTGCATGACCTTAAAGTTGCTTAGGTTCAGTGGCAATTGTTTGTATGCTAAATTAAACTAAAACAGAATTTTAAATGTGACAATAACAAAGTCAACAAATATTTCCAGTGTACACAATACATTTTTACCCCTATTTACTGAACAATAGATGTTCTTTGTTTGTTGTTGTTGTCAATTTAGCACTTAGATTACATCTTCCTCATTTAGTATCAAGCCAATAATTGGAGATACCGTATGTGAATTTCAGGAGCAGGACCACGCCTCCCCCAGTTCTACAAGCTGTTTCTTCTGGTTTAGTGCCCCACCTTCCCTCCCCTTTTCAATTCTTTCACTTCTTCACTTCTATTTAGTACATGGGGCTCTGCCGCCGCCGGTCCCCTTTGAGGCCTTCCCCAAACCGCAGCTTAGTTCATGTCTAAGCCATTCACCTTTACCTACTGAAACACTGTCAAACCTAAAATGAGGACGTGGGCCCAGTGAGTGAAAATACCGTCAGTCATTCAGATTCAAGTCACTTGTAAAGTATATAACTTTGCCAGTTCATGTGTGTAGCGAGACATTAATGACTGTACAAACAGAGACCAATGTGCCCTGCAGCAGATGCCTGGTACTCAGTTCAATCATGCTTGTAATGATGTTGCATTGATTCAGTGCTGTAACAGGCTAATGAAGAGTCTATAAAAACCATTATGCCAATCAATTAAATGTCACTGAGGAAACAGAATCATTTTAATCCTTTCCAGTGATTTATTAGGTGCAGTTTCGTGCTATCTGAAACCAGAAAATGATTTCTACTCTCAACAGTGCGTGAGGTGGCATTCAAATGCTTAAAAGAGACTGTGATGTTTCAGTGCATTCTCTCTATTCTGTCCTCTCTGGAAGTGCCATGAAGGTGATGCTGAAGAAGGCACGAGCAAGACAGATAGTGAGACAGTGGCACTAAAGATGTCAGACTCTCATTAAGATGCAGCATGGCTTACTTTCATTCCTCACATCTCTACTAGAGAAATAGAGCATACGCTTCATGCTCTGACCAGCAATCTGCAGGCATCTGACCATGTCAGTGTTTTACATTGTTTTAAAGGCTTGCATGTCCTATACCATGATTAATAAAAGGTTACTTTATTCTTACTTAAGTACTATAATAGAGTCGCATGCGAGAAAAAAAGGAAAATAGGCGACTTCCATAAAACATAAAACATAAGAGTTTTTTTCCATAAAAGTCTTAGAAGTCTTAACATAATTGTTTATTATTGGAGTAGAAATTATATTCTATTTTTATTTACATATTGTCTTGATCCATATGTGCATACAATGATGTATAGCTCTATATAGTTGTTTCCATCTCAGAACACAACTTATTTTATTCAGAAATGTATTTTTGTTAAAATACTTTTTTAGTTTAAAAAAAAAACTTTATCAACCTTCTTAACACCAGCACAACAATTATCTGCACTTCCTCCCTCTGGAGATGTCAAGCTGAGGCATGTCTCTAATGACCACCCTCCACACTTCCTGCTGTTCCACCGAGACAGAGAGGTGAAAATAAGAGACTGAAGACTGTAATCTCTCAAACAGGCGGTTGAGGGCTCCAATCTTGGGGGTTTAACCCCCTGTAAGCCCCTTAAATCCCCAGTTTAGAGGGCCAGGACTGATGGGCTAAAGTCCCCACAGACGGTGTACTAGCTGCTGGTCTCAGACACAGCACGAGGACAAATGACAAGCATAATTGCTGCAACTTCCTCATCTTTTCACAAAGTCAAAAGACAGAACTTAGTTCACTGGGATCAGATACGTTACAGTTTTTAACACGAATATGGTTTGGTTGAAGTTAGGTTTCTAGTTACGGTGCACTGTACATGCTAGAACATATTGTTCTTCTGTAATCAACAGCTGATGTTGTTTATCATGTCTGTCATGAAATGACTGTGAGAATGCCAAGGTGACAGATGACTCACTGATTACAGCTGAGTTAGAATACAGGATATTATTTCAGTTTAAATGATTTTTTCTTAAAAACACACCATCAAAAATCATAAAACATGTTTTTCTCGTGCCTCCAGTTGAGCTTTTTTTTAAATGCTGTAATACGTGTTTGTACAAAAAACCTGCGGGTGAATAGGGACTGAATATCATCTGAAAGAAGGCAAGTTGGGTGACTGGCGCCATCTGCTGTAAAAATAGCAGAAACTCATTATTTCTTACCTTGGTCTCCAAGAACCCAGTTTCAAAACACATGAAAAGCTGAAAGGTGTGGCTTGTTGTGTTAACTAATTATTGTGGAAAGTAACAGTCACAGTGATTAAAATGTGTTAAGAATTTGGCACACTTACTCTCCCCCAATTAGCTGCCTGGATAACTGAAAATTATTGGTACTGATATCGGCAATACTGGCCGTGTATTTACTTGGTATTGGATCGATACCAACATTTGTAGTGTGGCACAGCACCGCTGTGAATGAGGTATATAAGGCAAGTATATACATGTTAAATGACAAGATATAGGTGTTCAAATAGCGTCAGTTAACACACAACTTCAGTTTTTTAAAATATCTATATGATAATTTTTTCATAATTAAATAATAAGAACGAGTAGTCGGATGCGCTGTAATCATTATGAAGCTATAATTTGAAATACAATAAAACATTTTTTATTAAATGTTAAATGTTTATTAAAGGTTTTTGTAGAAAATGTTGGTATGGGATCAGCATCGTTGATACCACCCTGAATTTTACTCAGTATCGGATTGGAAAGGAAATCAGTGGTGTGTGGTAACCCACATCACTAACAGCTACAGCTGTTCTCTGATCGCCCTCTTCAGGTAAGAATCAGAATGACCTTTTATTATGTATTTTGTGTGCGTGTGTGGTTTTTTTTGGAGGGGGGGGAGGGGTTACAAACAGGAGTTATAAAATTATATAAGACAATTTAAAATTATCCATCCATCCGCATCCACTTATCCTTTTCAGGGATCGCGGGGGGCGCTGGAGCCTATCCCAGCTGTCTTAGGGCGAGAGGCGGGGTACACCCTGGACAGGTCGCCAGTCTGTCACAGGGCTAACACACATAGACAAACAATTTTTTTTTTTTACAGAAATCATAAAATGACATGACCTGTCCAGGTTGTACCCTTCCTCTCGTACTAAGACAGCTGGGATAGGCTCCAGCTCCCCCCGCGACCCTGAAAAAGGATAAGCAGAAGCAAATGGATGGATAAAATGACATGTAAATTTAATATAACAGTATTTTGATTTGTAGGATAGCCAATATTAATATTAATATTAATATGGAATGTACAATCTGTACTTCCAGTTAAGTAGTATACATTTAAACAAAAAAAAAAGTTTAAATATGAAAAAACAGTACAGTATGAAAAACACTATGTAAGACTTCATCATTATAAAGACTATGCAGTACTCTAGACAGATGTGCAAAAATTATTTTACAGTGTTCTAGTATATGTGTATCTAGTATATGGACTCTATATTTTGCATATATAATAGTCATGAAAAAAATGCATTTATGTATGACAGATAGGGCATTCTAGTAACATGTATTTGTGTTACTAGAATCCACAATGCTACTGGGGGCAGAACATGACCTCTGAATCAATAATTCTCTAGTATTTCTCTAGCAGTATACCCAATGGCTAAACAGCCTTTTGCTCTACTTTCCCGGATGAATGGATGAATGAATGGTTTTCTTAGCAAAGAGCGAGTGCTGTTAGTATCTCAAGATTCAAGATTCTGTATTTGTCACATGCATAGTTATAGGAGTACAACACGCAGTGAAATGTATCCTGACATGCTCCTCGACTGTGCAAAAAGAGAGAACATTATATCCATTAAGTGAAAGTGCACATTAAGTATCTATAAACTAGACAGGAAGGGCATGGTAGCAGGACTTTGGCCCATTCTATATAGTCTGAATCTTTTCATAACTAGGGTTCATATAACTCCCCTATCCAGTTGTTTAGTTCAGAACAAGTGAATTGGACTGAAGTGCAATTTGATTGTGAAACTCTGTACCTTTATTCAGGCCAACATGCAGATAACAATAAAATGATAAATAAATACAGTTACTGATCAGTTCATTAGGTATACATTGCTGGAACCAGGTTGGATCCCTTTTTGCTTTCAGAGCTGATTTAATTATTCGTGGCATAGATTCAACGAGGTGCTGGAATCGTTCCTCAGAGACTTTGATCCATATTGACACAATAGCTTTACACAGCTGCAGATTTGTCACCTGTGCATCCATGACGAGAATCTTCCATTCCACCACAACCCACAGGTGCTCTATAGCACTTGAGATCTGGTGATGGATATGGATTTGTGAGGCCATTTGAACTTTTTTATTGAAATGCTACAGGTTGTTTTGATCATGTGTACATATATAAACATAATTGATTGCTGCCATGTGATTGGCTGATTAGATATATGCATAAATGCACAGTTGAACAAATGTACCCAATAAAGTGGCAGGCATAAAAAGCCCAAAAACACAAATGTTTTGTTCTAACCAGGATAATCTGATCTCTGTAAGACACACAGAAAATTAAATGAGTATTGAATGTGAGCTTAAAGATGACCAGACATTCTGTTAAAACAAACAAGAAAATGATCTGCTCATATAAAACGTTAGCAATGCTGAGATGGTGTGGTCAGATCTTACATAAAATATAAACTCATAATTAGAATTTTAGATATTGACCTAAAACATGGCATCATTTAAAGAGCTGACATTCTGTTGATGAACGTGTTATATTATTTGTTATATTCCATAGGGAAACTGTCTTTTGTGAGGGATCTGTTATTGATGCTCCAAAACCATAGTGACCAAATACTTTACAGGTGCTCCCATTGAACTGATTCTGAGGTGTCATAGTCATCACCTCCTGATAAGTTTTTACGAAAGTGAGGACATAGGATTGGTGAGTCTTTGTCCATGGAGGGGCTATTAAAAGGTAATGTTATAGTTCTGGTTTCCACACTCCGCAAGCGATTTGGTTTTCCTACATCAAGCTTTAAAGATGGTTTCATTGAGTGACATTTGCACTGTTACTATATACAGCCATCTCAAAAAAATAGTCCACTATCTGTAGAATATAACAATGGATTCAACTCTCTAAGAGGATTTGTTTTTCAATCATTTGTACCACAAAAATATCAGAAGAAGTCATTCTTACAGAAAAGTTTGCAGATTAAAATGAACTCTTCAGCTCTGCACCTTCCTCACAATTGCTCACCACAGCAGTTATGCTGCATGATTTTTGGCACATTTTTACACAACCATAATGGGATGTGTGTCTCCTCCCAAATCGGGGAGCTTTTGTTTTGTTAGGCAGGTATAGTAGTTTCTTGGAACACTCTTGATGCCACCACCAGAGCTACTAAACATTTTCGCCAGAAGATGGCGCCAATGTAAACCAGTAAAGCTCTATCCCAGCGCTCCTTAATGCAGGTAGAATCTACTGGCAGCCAATTGTCATACTTTCAAATTTGACAGAATGTCTGGTCATCTTTAAGCCCACATTCAATACTCATTTAATTTTCTGTGTGTCTTACAGAGATCAGATTATCCTGGTTAGAGGTCCATTTAGCCTAAATATTACTTTAAGTCATGATGTGCTAGAGGACTGATAGCAACTGTCATCTCAAACATTTTATTATTAAGGATTTAGAATGTCATAAGAGGTAGAGACATTTCGATCTGCTGTAGGAGTTTCAGTAAGGGCACTTAGCTGAAGTAAACTGCAAGGGAGGGGAAAGTGCGCAAGGCTTTGGAAATAGGCATGCAGGCAGCAGACCAATGCAAAGTGTTAAGCGCGGAACAGACGGGGTTTAGCCCACACCACTCTTCCTCTGTTCAGGAGAAGACCCCGAATCTTTACTGTGAGGCGGTCACACTCACCAATAATGTGAAAACCAGACGGATAAGTTTGTCAGATGTTTAAACTAACCGTCGCTTCATTAGACACACGTGCCGTCTTTTTTTTCTCCAACCTTGTCACACAGTTTACAGTCAGGTTACAGTACGCTATCCACGAGGATACCTGGTGTGAGATGCGGCAATGTCCCGAGGAATATGCCCACGCGTAAACTCTGTCGGCTGCTTTTGGATTTTGTCGCTGCTCATGTTTGCGGTGATCGACGTGGACGCGTACAGCTGTCGTGAAGTGAGGACCGCTTTCCAGCTGCAGCAGGTCGGGCCGCTGAACCGGGTACCGGAGACACCTGTCACAGGTGAGCGAGTGGGTTTGGCACCCATGGCGAGGAGAAACTGGCTGAGCGTCTGATGGCTTTCTAGAAGCATTTTAGTCTTAAAACGAGTGTTGTCATAACAAAGCAAACACCAAACTTAGAATGTGTAGATGATGTCATGTTAAATCAGCCCAGAATTTGACTTCAATTAAAAATAAATAAATAACTAAAGACCTTTAATGAATGGGCTCCTGATTGCATTGCTCTTATCATATGCCAATGTGGATAATTGTGAATGGCCTTTATAAGAGTTAAAAGTTCACTGAGGTGAAAGAAGACATTGTGGTCTGTCTTTTCTTATCTTGTTCTTATCATATTGGTCATATTAAATGGAGAAATTTTAAATTGTTTCAACCAGAGCATGTGTATATAATAATACGATGGACTGAGGATGATTTTTATTCTAAACAGTGTAACATACTGACAAACTTGACATGATCTTAAAGTGAGTGAAGTGTGTCTGAACATATGAGTGCCATCTTGCGGTCTTGAGTTTGTGTTTTCTTTAAAAAAAAAAATCACATCTCCCAGCTATAATGTACACATTTAAGTTATTCATATACGCGTGAGTCCCGTCTGATATTAATTCGTCTAATATTATATAATTTGCCGGTTCGCATGCCATCCAGCTGAGACAGGATTTGTGAGCTACAAACAGTTTGAGTGTGACGCAAGTAGTATCATATGATGAGGACAGTGAAAACAGGGATTGATTTGAAATCTCTGGGTGTGTTTGCAATTATCAAAGATCGACACACATTAGTCTTAAAGCATACATGCACAAAAACTTAGCTCCATTTTATATTCCTTTACATAGCTACAGCAGTGCTTGGAAGCCGTTTTAAAAGCCTTAAAGTTTTTTGGGGTCTGTGCTTTCCACCTGCACACCTGAAAAAAAAAAATAGGAGAACAAAAAGCGATATTTTATGAGGTTTAAACATTGGTTCAGAATCATTTCTTGGATACATTTACAGATGAGTTTTAGACATTACTCCTGCTGTGGTAATTTTGCTTTTTTGTACTAATACTGTGATACTTTGTCACTATTAAACAAGGATGGTGTCAGTTTTAAGATGGAGCAAATTAGTGGCCAGTGAATATACGCAGTCCCGGGCCACTATATTAGTTGCACTTTGCCTTCAAAATGCACAGATTCCACGAGGTGCTGAAACATTCCTCAGGGATTTTTATGTTTAATGCTGATACGATAACATCACACAGTTGCGACCCATCCTTGATGAGAATCTCCTGTTGTGCCACATCTCAAAGGTGCTTTATTGGACTGAGATCTGGTAACTGTGGAGGCCATTTGACAGCAGTGAACTCACTGCCATGTTCTAGAAACCACGTTAAAGTGATTTTAGCTTTGCATTGTCCTATTGGACTCACATCATTACACCAACACCAGCCTAATACAAGGTGATCTTCTGTAGTTCTTCTGTAGTTCACTTTGGTATGATGTGCTTTCGGATATGCTCTTCTGTTTATCTTGCTTGTAACCAATCGTTATTTGAGTTGCTGTTGCCTTCCTATCATTTTCCTATCACATTCTCATCCAGATAGCTACCACACAGTGGATCCTTTCTCTTTTTCAGACCTTTCTCTGTAAACCCCATGAGAGATGGTTGCGTGGGAAAATCCCAGTAGATCAGCAGTTTCTGACATACTCAGTCCAGCCTATCTGGCACCAACATCCATGCCACGTTCAAGTCACTTAAATCACCTTTCTTTCTCATTCTGATTCTGATGCTCAGCTTGTCTTGACCATACTTAAATACACAGAGTTGCAGAAGAAAGTGGCTGGTAAATGCATATATTTTAATCCAACAAAGCAGTCTCCTACATTTAACAGTCATCAGTATGTCCTATTCTACTCTTTTGTGTGTGCGTTATGTGATTGGTCCTGTTATTATTACTAAAACATTTAACGCATGTCTGCTGCATGTGACATTTTTATCTGTTCTTTGCAAAAATCAGTTATGTTAGTTGACCAGAGGTGACTAATATTTGGCATTCAATGTCTGTATATTGCTGCAGGCCAGAATGCTCTGTTCAGTAGTCACATGCAGATTGGTGGCAACTTAAGTATCAACCAGTCTGAGTCTGCATGCTGTAACTGGGAGAAGTGCAACTGATAGCTGAGTGGTAAACATACCAAGAGGTGCATCCAAACCACTCGATATGTTTGTTTAGCAGGGTGTCACTATTAGCAACAGGGAATATTCCTTTGCAAGCAGTAGTTAGCGCTTAATGACAACGAAAAGACCTTCCAAGCACGTCAGCAGTCTGGGACAAGACCTCTGTCACAACATTTTGCACGCTCAGCTTCTCGAGAAGCTACATAAATATCTCATTCTGCCCTTTGAGCATCAAAGATGTTATACAGCACGATGTGATGGTATGAAATGGTCTTTCTTCTTAACTGTAAGATTTTTATTTTTCCAGAATGAGGCAGTTTTAACTCCTTAGTCTGGATTATAAGTTAATAAAACATTGCTTTTAGTTTCACTGTTGCATTTAGGGCTTATAGCTTGTTTTTCTTTTTTGTTTTTTTGTTTTTTTTTTTTTTTTTTTTTTTCTTTGACTGGGTGTTTTGGGTTAGATGCAGTCTCGTCTTCAAAGTGCTCACCAATGGATGGGGTTGTCAGAGTGTAAGATCTGGTGTATATGTGTGTATGTGTACACAATTATGCTACTCTGCTTCAGTTCTCAGATCAAAAGCCAACAAAAGCAACGCTTGAAATTTGAAGTGGCAAGACTTCAGTGCTTTTCACAGTCTGATATTTGTTTTAGGATACAGTGCTGCATTTCATGTGCGGTGAACTGATTTCTCACAAAGTGGCAGGAGTGTGGCAGCCAGAGATCCGTCCAATTGAATGATCCTGTTTCAGATAGATGCACTTTACAGTAGAGATATTTTACACAGATTTGTTTTGTCTTTATTTCTTGTTTTCAAGGACAGCACAAGTGCATTGAGTTGTGGTGTAAGAAGGACTCATATTCTTTAATTGTGAAATTAAAACTGCATTGATGAAGCAATAGTTCTGTGTAAAACCCAAGTGAGTAATATAAGATGTAAGAACTCGCTGAATGAATTAAGGAGACTTTAAAAGAGCTTTGATGTTTTAAAATTCCTATTAACACCAATATGACATGTCATTACCAGACAATTTGTTTTTTAGACAATATTTATTCCCCTTGGCTACAATTTATAGTGTAAAGGGTGACTGTCTCAATGCTAGATTCATCATCAAGGGAACTTTGATAATCAGTGACATGAAGTTGCTTATCCTCTGATTTATGGCCACTTAGGTGCAGTGGTAGAGAGCCAAACACTCCATACTGTGATTACTACGGCATGCTGATATAACCCTTTTGGAGATAGCTCATTTGGAAAGTAGACAGCAAGAAGTGCTGCTCGCAGACACATAAGTTGATGAATTGGGTTCTTGGATCATTTCTTTAGATATGATCAAAGTATTTTACAGCTCAGTTAAAACCTTTTAAGCAAGCGTTTTGGGATTGTGTACCACACTCATGTTTCCCCTCCCATTTTCGTATCGCCACGCTAATTCACTGACTCATTAACAACTGTTTTAGAGAGAAAGAGAAAGTGTCTTGTGTCTTTAATGCAAAAGGGGTGAGGTTGTTTTAATAGAAAGGCAAATGGGAACACAGTGTGTTATCACATGTCGCCACATCCTTAACCGTTTACAGTGTTAAAGGCTTTGGCAAGCTCTCAAAGCGCACCACAGTCTTTGATTGGCTCTGGCTATGTTGATTCCTTTTTTAACTTGGCTTCTCTTACTGAAGCTGTGCACACATGGAGCACACCTACTCCATACAGACTTCATTGAGCACTAGTCCATTTTCTGTCTGGCAGTTTCTCAACCATTTTTTTTTCCCAAGATGGAATGAAGAGCAAACAAACAACAACAAAATAAACCCCAGAATCTCCAGTTTCTTAAAACTGAGGATGTAAAATCATAAAAATAAAATAAAAATCTTACACGATCTTTGATCTCTTTACTTAGTCCAGCCAGTGCTGTCCAGACTGAAGGTGAGATTACCCTGTCTGAGTAGGTTTTCACATAGAACCTCTTATTGGATTTCGGTCTGAGCCAGTCTTGTGTTTCAGATGATTGTGGTCTGCGTTACCCTCCTGGCTCACTTATGTGGTAGGGGCAAATGTGATTTTATGATATAATTTTATCTACCTCTCCAATATACCCCTGTACAGTACTGTGTAAAAGTCTCAAGCCACCTCACATTTCTTTATATTTTCCTAGGAAAATGGAAAATAAGAAGAGTGATTTATTGAAACACCTACAGACATACATGGAAATATAGTATATTAGGCAACAAGAAAGTTTGACGATTGCAACAAGCTGAAATGTCAGCAATTAGTATGTATCAACTACTTGATATCGATGAACAGAAAAATAAACAAGCATGCCCATCTGATATTATGCCACTTCATCAGATTGCATCTGATTGCCTGCCAGCCTAACATCTCTCCTTCTGCTCTGTCTGCCCAACTCGTGCCCTTTCGTGTGGTTTTAGACTCTGTGCCAATCACGGTAGGCCGTTCCAGATTGGGTTATGGGAAAGTTAAACATTCCATCTGAGTTTCAAGGTAGTCCAAAAATGCAGGTATGTGGCAGAGACCCTTTTGAAATGTGTTTTGGTTCAACATGGCCTATCCGAGGCATCACAAATCTGTATAGAGCAAATATCCTGAATGTTCAGTGGATCTTGGGATTTCAAAGGGAACTAACTTCCTGAGGCAGGAGAAGGGTAACTGCATTAATTACTCACTTTCTAACAAAGTTATTCTTGTTCTCAGAAAAAAAAATATTAGAAAAAACCACAGCAGTATCAGGAAACCACAAATCACCTGCTCATTAGTGCATACCAAATCCAAACAACATTTCCATACCATACTGAGGTGATGTGAGCTACCTATGAATAAATTAGTACCAGAGTTGGTGCATGTATGTTTGAAAAGTTTAACATATCTTTGTTTTCTAAGCATTATACTGTACAAAACTCAAATGTGATATGTCAGTATTACATAGGCGTGTCATGTGAACAGTGGAAAACAGCAGGAAAGTTTCTTCACTCAGATGTTTTGGCTTTTTCAATGAAGGGCGCTGAAATGTTACTGAAGGGATCATGACTAACAAGTCAAGACCCCTGAGCCATGTCATTAATGGCAAATTACCCCAGAGGTATTTGTCATCTGAGGACAATTAAGGGGATTAGAAATCAAAGTTGACGTCTAGAGGGGTGTGTTAAAGTTCAGCCAGGCGGAATGAGCAGTATGTAGATTAGGCACTAATTACAGAGCTCCGAATGATGGCTTTGGATTGTGTGCAGAATCACATAAAATAAATAAATACCTTCAACTTGTAGATTGTGTACAAAGAAAATCTAGCTGTATATCTGCACCCCAGTATTCTGCATATTCTGCAT
>VURO01018980.1:0-20754 GCA_015108175.1 Pelvicachromis taeniatus
GAGGGAAAAGAAGGAGAGAGGGAGAGAGAGAGAGAAAGAAATAACAACCTGTTCTTTTGCAGATATTTTATCTTGGAGAGTAAAGAGAAGAAAAACACAATAATCACATAATGATGGGCAGCATAATGAACAGCAGGGCAGTGATCTTTTTTATTTTGTACCACCACCCAGTACAATGGAGGTAAATCTGTTTAATTTAATGGGCATGTTATTTGGGTTCAGCCACACAGACCACTTCTCCCGTCAGGACGAAGAACCAAACTGGACAAACGACTGCTGTTAGAAAAACTGTGTCAGTAATGTGTTTCTTCCGGGTCGACTGAAAAGGCTGGAATATTTAAGGTGGGATTTAAAGGAACTACATTTACGTGAGGTAGAACATAATATTGCTAAAGTAGAGCAAACAGAGTGTGTTCACAGGCAGCAGCTCTAGATGTGTGGCCTGAATACTGTGTATACGCAAGTGCGAGAGTTGGAGTTTCGTGATGTTATCATTCAAGACAAATGAGGAATAATCCATCAAGCAATCCTTCAAAATGCATGCATTCACTGAAAAACTGCCCAGTAGTACACAGAGACAGGTTTGTGATGATTAAAGTCATCTTTAAACAGTTTTGGCTGATTTCATTTCTAAAAGATAAAAATACAATAGAACGTTTGGTCCATCCGTGGGCAATATGTTAAATATATTATTTCTGTCAGATGTGCCGTCAGCCGACTCTTAATACTCTGAAGCTACAAATTAAAGTTAACTTACTAAAAGCAACAAGTTGCTGTCGATGTGTGTACACAATGCGTGCTTATATTCATCCCAGCTGCCCTCTAGCTAACAGAACAGGCCAGTGTTGGACCAACTGGTCATCGCTGAGGCAGACAAAAAGCCGTAGGTGCCCTCAGCTTCAGAATAAAGCAAACACTACAACACAATAACAGCAGGAAATCTGCAGATTTCTAAGACACGACAGTCTGTTTCACATGTTACTTCCAAATGCAAAAAATAAATACAAATTTGAAAGCATCAATGACACAAAACCAAAAGCTGTAAGAAGCAAAAAGATGTAAAACAATCTCGAAACTTTATTTCAGAAAATGCATAACAGCGATCTGAAAAAATGAATCTAAGTGTCTGACTGTAGCCTAAAACGTTTATTTATCTTTGAACCATCATGTAGCTGTTTTTCTTAGTTTTATAGTGTACATTTTATTGATTCATGCAATCTGCACTACCTTTATACAATGTCAGGCTTTTTTAACTAACCTCATTTTCTTTGTTTTTATCACTGTTTTATATATAAATTCTTGAACTACCCCATAATATAGGGCCCTTACTAGGTGCCTGTTTATTTTAGACTGCACTGCTTTATCAGGGATCAATAAAATAACCTATCTAATTGTTTTGAAGGTAAATGAGACTTGTGGTAGCATACAGTAGGCTGATGTCACCAAGCCGAAGCCAAAGGCATGCAGGGAAATATTCTCGTTCACTGTTTTGCAGAATTAGCTTGGCATGAAATGGCACAAATAAATCTACCAGAATGTCAACCAGAATCTTTAAATAAATCTACCAGAAGCAGATGGCTGGCTTAAGGACATAAAAATTGAAGGAAGGAAAGAATTCGCCTGGTACTGCTCAAATAAAGGCTGAGTCACGACAGAGTAAAAATAGGACGGCAACGTCCTTGTGATTAGGAAACAAAACAAACAAAAAATGGTGGCTGCACAAGGATTTCACTGAACGTTTGTTGCATCCAGTGACCTATTACAACTAGTAGCAGTGACCAACTGCTTGCCCAGAGGTTGAGCACGCAACACCCTCGACCTCTGAGCAACCACCTTCAATCACAAGGCAGTTGCACGGGTGACCGGGTGGGAGGCAATGTGTCTCCAAACACTCATTGCGCGAACTGAACTGACTGCAATCAATCTCAGATACATTGGTGAAAGTTTGCAGATAATTGGCATGTAATTTATAAATGCAGACAGATTGCCAACATGTTGCAATCAATCTAAGTCAATCTGTGCTTCTCAGCAGTAGGAGACTGAATTCAGCTGACTGTATTCTGGTTACATGCCCATATAATGCTCTCTCTCTATCTCAGGTAGAGGAGGTCATCTACTAATCAGAAGGTTGGTGGTGCAATCCCTGGTTGCTGAAGGATATGTCAAATATCTTAGGCCAAGGCACTTACCCCAAGCTGCTCTCGGATGAGTCCATCAAAGTATGAATGTGTGTGATTGTTAGCAAGTTGTATAAAGCGCTTTGAGTGCTCAGATAGAGTAGCAAAGTGCTATTTAAGAACCAGTCCATTTACCATATAAAAGCAAGTTTGTCAAGGATGTCATTTTGCACTTAAATCACCATCCTGCAGCCACAACGTCACTATTTGCAGAGGAGTTTGTTTCAGTTATGAAGTTCTGGCTCAATCTGAATCGAATTCACTGAATTTGTCTTTAATGAGACTTTCTGTGAATATTGGCAGCAACAGATTTGTATTTTGTGTTGACAAATCACAGTTAATTGCCATATTAAAACAAATATACTGCATGTAATTGCCAACTTTCCCGCATTTCTTTGCAAAACCGACACTGCCATTTCATCGTCTAGACGCAGCAAAGCCACTTTGATGATGGCGAGTGTCCGCCAGTGGTTGCAGAGCCGGCCCCTGTCTTCAAAGCAACCATTTCAAAGGGCAACGAAATCACAAGTTCATTGCACTCGGCTCCACTATTTTTGTCTCTTGTGTGACTGCAGCGTAAGCTAGCAAAGTCTGCAGGTCAGCACCTCTAAAACTAGTCATTTACCATATATTCTGTTTAATCTGTTCGAAAAGCTTCCAATTCACCACATATGAACTTTCTGCAGTATTAAGTTTTTTCCAGCCAACGCTAACTCACCACTGCCTGGAGCACAGCGCACAGAAACAAAAGTGGTGTTGATCTTCTCTTGTCCACTTTCATCAAAAGTGTTTAATTACTCCTCTCACAGGCTTGTGGTATCACATCATCAATAAACCATAACGGCCTTTGGGCTGGAGCTTCCATGCAGAGCAGGGTCACACGAGACCCCTGCTTATCAAACACATAACAAGCCTTTCATATTGACACCAAAATGTCCCCTTATGATAAATGTGGTCTTTTCTGAACACTGATTGGTGACAGGGACGGGAGCGGAAAGGGAGAGTGTACATCACTTACCCTGCCAACCTCCACCAGCTTAGTGATCATGACGATGCTGAAGCAATTTTCTTGCCACACCATCCTCCAAAAATCATAGAGAGTCTCCTGCTTGGGACCTAGTGGGAATAGGGAAGAAATAACAGAGAAAGAGACAAGAATGGCAGCATCAAAGCCTGCCCTCTCAATAACGGAGTTTCTGCAGTGAAATTTTGTATTATTGCGACCTAAGTGTCCTCTCTCAGATGGCAGGGTACTGATCTTTCGAGATTGTGCCATCAATAAAGTTATTGGAAATTCTAGGCAGGCAGAAGGGAAGAGGCAACGGGTGACAAAACAACAGCAGTAGCTGATGATGAAAGCCCGGGGGACCACCAGTCACTCACCAGGATCTGAGCAGGAGACGTTTAGGAAGTGAAAAACAACTTTAAAAACGGGGATCACGTAGGAAGAAAAAGCTGAAACAGGAAAGTGCAGCTGACATCTTCTTTCTTTCCTCTACGTTTCATCTGCCTCCATGTCTTTATAACAGGAGGAAAAGGAGGTGCAGGTGGAGGATGAGCAGATGAGCAGACCCATCGTAATTTTGTGATGGGAGCTCCCTAGAAAGCAGCTCTTCCTGAGAGGGAACGCTCATATTCCTACAGATCCCAAGTGACCATCTGAAGCAAAAGTGCATTTGAGCGACAGCGACTGAACTAAAGGTTCTCAGCGTGACAATGAACACATCGCTCCACGTGACACAGAGACTAAGAAGCTATAATTAATGTGTTTAATTATTCAATTCTACTCATAATTAATTCAGTGACTTCCCTAACACGGGCTTCACGGCTTGATAGTCACGCTATCACCTTTGAAATTGGCAGAGAGATGGTTTTGGCAAGGGACTGTGCATGAGTAGGCTCATTGGCTGGATCATCTTCAATTTATTAAACTTCGACAAAAGGTACTCGCTGTACTGAATTCACACACTCACACAATTACACAACAGCCTTGCCGGGATACTCACCCTGAGTGGCGATGAAGTGGTTGGATCGATGGTAGCCCTGAAACAGAGAAGAGGGATGACATGCTGAGTAAGCGATCCGCACCATAGGCACAGCTGTATGGTGTCTCTCTCTCTCTCTCTCTGTCCTTCCCTCTTCCTTCCCTTGTTCCCTACATTCCCCTCTGTAAAACCTGGTTTCTGTCTAATTCGTCATCGCTGTCTAACCTACTGACGACTCCAGATCGCCTCTTTAGCCTCGTCGACTCCGCAGACACGTGACGAACACGTGGCGATCGTCGTTTCTTGACAAATTGCTGACATTCCTAAAATAAGCTATTTATTCAGCTTGTCAGGCGAGCAAAGCAAACAATGCCTGAACCCTTCTGACAGTTTAATAAAAATGCGATAAAGAAACTAAAGGTGCGCATTTCTAAATTTCAGGTGTCCCGGTTTATTTTAGCCATCTCTCCCTGGGAGCGCCTACTCATCAAAATAAATCCATTTTCATTGGAGATGTTATATGCACTGAGCAATGAATTAGCAACCCGAAAGGAAATTTCATCCTGAAATTCTTCCACTTGTCACAAGCCATACAGCTGGATCCGTGTCTTGCACACATTTCACATAAATGCATGACACCAACAGTCTTCAAGAGGAAAATCACAAGTACATAGCAAAGTTTTCTGAAAACCTTCATATCAAAGGATGCGACAACCTTTGATATACATGACAGACATTTTCATATGGCGAGCATGGGTTGAATATGAATGAACAATGAGATGTCACCTCTACAGCCTTGAGGGGAATAAACATGACAAAGACCACCTGAGGGACTTTGAAGCATAAACCCTTTTCAGGATGAGCAAACTGTTCAAAGGAGGTCCTCCTGGAAATAAGCACTGCTTAGCTAACCTTTTAAACGAAAGCAGACAACTGTCTTGACATTGTATGAAAACATCAGCCAGAAAACTGCATAGATGGTTCCCTGTTTGCTGAGAGGAGCAGCTGGAATGATAATTGATGCTGCAATTACTTGACTTACAGGAGTCCATGGAGGGGGAGAAGGCAGGTCAGGAATAATCTGAAAAGACTGCCAAGCCCACAGGCTCTCATCAAATCAGTATGATGAGGCAATCCATGTTGATAACACTTTTTTTAATCTTTTTGCAGAGGGCATCGCCGCAATATTTTGAGTCCATCCACACTGCTGATGGATTGCTAAACTGAATCGCATCCACTCAGATAAACGTGGACATGTTTGAAATGGAGATGGATGACCAGTGCTGTGAGGCCTGCTATCCACAATTTCTCAGGCCCTGGCCAAACTCTATCAGCATGAATGCCAAGCTTTCTCCATATGAGACGGTTGCCATAACAACTGAAGGATCCTCTATCCAGAGAGGACACATCTCTTTGTGTTCATTTAAAATCATGAGCTAAAAAGGGCATTTTGATTGGTTTATTAATGCGCACAAACCTGATACACCCTGACCTTTGAGCATTTGTGGATAGAGGACAGTGGAAAGAGTAAGAGGGAAGGGGTCGAGGAAAAGGGAAATAGAGCAATGGCAGGCAGAAGAACGAGCAGTTAAGTACTTACTTCCCTGTTAATCCGAATCTACAGGGTCCGAGGTCGAGGAAGTGGGGTGGGAAGTAGAAAAGAAGACATATAGGCTAGTTAATGAAAGAAGCTTTAGGAGGTATGGTTACAGACAGCAGGGAGGTCTGTGTGCATAGGTGTTGATGAAAGAACAGCAAGAATTAGCTTCATCGTGTGTTAGCGCAATGACTTTGTGTGAATCAGTGACCTAAGGCTAATCCTGTTTGATCAACTCTCTTATCTCTCAGTAGTGTATTTGTTCAAATCACTGATTTCGTTCCATTTGAATTTGGCAAAATGGAGATTTAATGTTTAAAAATTATGCAAACAGCATTTTCTTTGCATCTCGCATTGCAACAGGTGAAAGGACCAAATTCAAAGCAACTAGTAAGCGTACATTAGTACTCTGCGTATTTAGCATTTTGCTCTCGTTGCCAAATTCATGATAGTGATTGACGGTAGTCTTACAGTCATTGTGCACAAGCAAATTATGGTCTTCTTTATTCTACATTTGGTTTTATTCATACACTGCATATAAAACTCAACGACGAATGTGGCGTGGTGCGTTAGTTACTTATTTAGCCACACGATTTCTGATGCCATGCTCAGAATACTTTTCAGTTTTAAACTTTATACTCTGGCCAGTTCATGAAGAAAGCCGAGTACAGCTGTGCTACCAATTTGCAATGAGGAAAAAAGAAAAGGAAAAAGCATTTTCCTTTTTTGGCCAAGGCTAATTCTGCTTAATATTTGTGTCTTTAAAGCTTACTGGTTTCTTAACAGGACTTTTGAAACCCTACAATCCTACCAGAGCACCGAGGTCTACGAAATAACTCCTCTTGGCCATTCTGAGATCCAGGCTTTGGATCTCACAGCCGTGGCTCCTAATCTTTGGAACAACTTACCTTTTTACATAAGAGCTGCCCAGTGTCTCAATCGTTTTAAAGCCTGTTCCCCCTTGCTTTCAGTTCTAGTTGAGCGAGGTATATTATTGTTCATACAAAACAGCATTAGTTACCTGTTTTATTTGACTTATAGTGTATATTTATTGTTTAATTAGTGACTGTTACATATAGTGTATATTTTATATAACTTTTAAAGCACTTTGGTTAAATGAGGTTGTTCAAATTAAGCTATAGAAATAACCTAATTTGATTCTACAACAGTCTCAGTTTTTTATGTGGCCCTTGGGTAAATTTATTGGCCACCACCCACGACAGACCATTTCTAGAAAACAGACATCTATACCACTGTTAGAGAGATACTTTCAAATGCAAATGAGATTGGTTCGTACTTTATTATTTCCTTGGACTGATCATTTAAAAAACATAAGAAAATGTCACGAGCAGGCGAGTAGTTTTCATTTAAATTAGTCCATACTGAAGTTTTCCTTCATGCAGCCAAGCTTACAACAGAACTGAAAATGACTCCAATAATCTCAAATAAGGGCTTCCTCTAATTTCACCGTAGTATACACACTAACACCCTTTTAACAGATTTTAAATTCATGAAATCTCACTGAGGCACAAAGGCAGGCCGAGTATAATTTATTAAAATGTAACCACTAAAAAAAAAGCATTTTTGCTTTAGTTGGACTATGTGATGACTAAGTTCAGTTTGATCAGACCTTGTAACAGCCTGCCAGTGCTAGCAAGCAACCCACCAGATGCTATCAAGGTGCTCCCTCACTTACTACTCTGTACCGTACTCGAGTCCACTGTTTGGTAAGTGTGAACATTGCGTAACGTGCACATGCACGACGCTACTATCTGTGCCAGGGTTCATTACCAGGAGGCAGCCTTGGGTCCAGATAAAAGCTAGAAGGCCATTTAGACATGCACTCCCGTTCTGTTAATCTGAAAGCATCTGATCGTGTCACATTCATGTCCGAATGGGAACCCTGGACCTCTTTCAGTGAATGCATCCCATCACATCACCAGATAGGTACTATAAGATAATGACTATATCTCTATAAGTTAGTCTCATCACAGAATCCTTGTAAAAGCACAAACAGCATGAACTCAATAACATTTTAAGCATTTTTTTTCTTTTCATTCAGAAATAAGACTTGTTTACGAGCGAGATGCTGCTGGTACTCGCTGCTGCTGGTACTCGCTGCCTTAAGTGTAACAAGTTGTTTGAATGTAAGACAGCCTTGCACCTACTGAAGCCATAAGAAACAGTAACATAAAGGGGAATTAGATCTTTATAACACACTGCTGTCACTTTAACAGGCAGATAAAGCCCAAAAGTGTAACATATCCCATGTCTGAAAAGGAAGTGTACTGCTGTTAAGGATTGAACATTACACCACTGTCTGTCACTTTTTCAAACAGCAACAAAGGCCCTCTCTGCACTGCCTGTCACCACAGAATTGCATATGCATGCATATCTCAACACTCACATCGACTGGCATGACAGATGAGTGTCCTCCTTGTCTGCGTATCCCAGCTAGCTATACTCGCAGGATTTGGCGCACATTTTTGGCTGCGTATGCAATCGTCATGGGGATGGGGAGAGAGGGTTAATCACACGAAGCGCAGTGTAATCATAGCTAATCCTGAAGCACTCGCAGATTCAGATTTTGCTAATCTCCTATTGATTAACTTGTCACCTTTTTTTCTGCATGAACACTGCCCAACAACAGTGTGGGAAAAGCAAACGAACAATGGAAAATAATCAACAGATCCAAATTTGGAAGAAAAAAGTAGAAATTTAAAGCAAAAACTGAGAAAATCTTTGTACTTTTTGGGGCCTTCTATGCATATAACAACAAAATATTAAAGTGCTATTTGTTATTTACAATATTTACATAGATTTACTCATCATGGATAAAGAGTGCAACGGTGTAAGAGTATCTTCCTGAAGTGGGAGGAGCCTGTTGAGCCCAGTATGACGTGAACCCGCAGAGACATTAAGTTCAATAAATGTCATTGGTTTTAGAGTTTAAAATCTTAAATAAATACTGTAAATGTGTGTTTGTTTACTGTCATGAAGACCCCAATACTCCTGATGCAGATAAAATGCAAAGTAGCAACAGCCATTAAGCACTGCTCTGCTCACTCTGGTTTGCAAATGCTACAAGAAGCTGGTTGAGATATGCAAAGTTCTGTACACACCAGAAAGAAAATGCAAATAACCAGTCATTAAGTGACAAAAATATAAAACAGAGATCCAGCACTTTGTCCCCTCTGCTCTGAAAGCACGACAATGTTTCAGAGGGAGGAAAAACTTTTCCATTTAACCTCTGCTGAAATAATCACAGGCTGTCCAAAATATGCTCCACTGCGGCTGAGTACTTACAATTCATCTCACTGGGTCAGGGAGCAACATCACCGACACTGACACTGTAGTGGCTGCTGAGTGGTGTTTTCCCTCTAATGCCCGCATGTCTGTGCCCTCAACGCTAATGGAGACCCTCACAATAACTACAGCCTAACAGCAGGCCAGGTTTTTAATGCCCTCTCATTGTAATGAACTCTCTAAAAGCATCTCACCACTGGCCTTCCTGCACAGAGAAATAAAAGAGGCGGGAAAAAAAAAAGCTCTATAGTGTCAAACATTTAATGATACGATTTGGCCAAAAGGTAGAATTCACCCAAAATCAAGTCAACGTGAGGAACAAAAAAATGACTGAGTTTGTTTTTAATGTATATCTTTATGAAATGTCTGACAAACTGTTATCCTAAAAAAAAAAAAAGGAATAATTTAAACTCTTACCATCCTCAAATGGAGCTGGGTGTACATACGCACTTCTCTCTTTTTTTCCTTTTGTTTTACAGTCTGCCACACTTACAGTAGTCCCATTGAGAGGTGTGCAAAATAAATTTCGCAAGATCTAGACTGCCAGGCTTCCCTTGACATTTCTCAAACGAACAGCAGTGTCACAACTATGACAGAGGATTCACAGGGAAACTGAAACACAACTTTCTTTTTGTAGTAGATCTGCTTTCCCCCCCGAATTCCTGGTTAAATCATTTATTAATAACTAGCTGCTGCCTTCTAAGCACATGAACTTCTGTTTTCTGAATTTTTTAAAACAGCCTCGGCTAGCTCTTATGAATGACAACACATATGAATGGGACACATTAGCAACATATACATGTATTTCATATGACAAGTGAGAAATGTTAAGTGCATGTGGTGTGACAGAAGGTGAACAGTGGATCATCTCTGCCCGGCCCAGCCAGAGATTGAATGACGACAGGGATGTCTATTTAATTTAGGGGGATTTGTAGCGTCGTACAGAAAGGTTCGTCTACTCTGCAAAGCATTAAATATATTTATCCTGCTCTGTTTTAATAAAAGTGATGGCACAGGTAGTCTGGGTCAGGGATCCAATGTGTCAATTGACAACCATGGCATTTGGCAAAACACTGGCGGGAAGGGTGTCTGATTGGATGAAAGCTTCCAGGTGAAAGTGGGGCAGCAGACTGGTGGGCTTACAGGAATGAGAGAGATGGACTGAGGCTTTGCAGAGTGTGAGAGATAGAGACTTGACAGAGGCTATTTGTGTCCCATATCGAACCAAGACAGGGGGAAAAAAACAGCACTAGACTTACGTCAATGTAGTTTGCATTAATGTAGTCTGAGTTGGGGTCTCCCAACAGAGGGTGGAGTTTCACTCTGTGTCGATCATCTGAGACGGATACAAATAAAAGAGCAAAGAAATATTGAAAATACAACTGTCACAATATTTTCTGCCTTTTTATGGATTTTTTTGTTCTTTTTTTTTTAACAAGTAACTAAACGTTTTCTGATTACTTACATCCCAGCAAGGTGTCATGCCTCCCTTTTGTTTTGTCTTTCTTCTTTGTGCAGTCCCAGCCATCAAAGAAGCTCTGCGGATGAAGACGACACTCGTTGAAGATTTCAAGAGCAAAAATCAAACACCTCCTAATCACAGTTTTCTCATGTTTTTCCGAGACGAAAAAGACGATTGCATCTTGCGGTCAACAAGGAGCGGCAGCTTAGATCAAGAGCTGCTGTATACTAGGAGGAGGTTTGGGGTTTTATGCATTATGTGTAATTAAAGAAAAGATCTGTGTTAGCTGCAGATAGTCCTTGTCTGATCCCAGAGCCCTAATAAGTCACGAACCCCCCCATTCGCAGCTAATCTTGTTAAAGCCCTCAGCAATTTAGACCTGAGTTTAAAGCTTTTGTGTCAATGAAAGTATCAAGAGGCAAACCAAAATAATCCAAGAATCTATTTTTTTCCCCACAGAGGAATAATGTCAGTTACATACAGTTCACGGTGTGAGAATTTGAAGAGTTACATTTATCTGAAACTAATAAGCACATTTAAATGTCAAGCCTCAGCTTTAATTAAAGCAGGTTTACATTATGTACTGCGCATAAAAGAATACAACATACCCAGAGATTAGAAATCAGAAGCAATTTGTCAGATAAACACAAACTCAAACACAATCATCATATTTATCATCTTGTGTGTTTACCATCTTCTTCTGATTATCCAATGTAGGGTCACGGGGGGCTGGAGCCTATCCCAGCTGCTACAGGGAAATAGGCGGGGTACACCCTGGACAGGTCGCACAGAGAGACAACCACTCACACCTCTGGGCAACTAAGAATCCTCAGTTAAACTAACCCCGTTAACTGCATGTCTTTGTACTGTGAGACGAAGCAACTGAGCTTGAGGGAGATGCTTCCATGAAGTGTGTGGGACTGTTACAACAATACATGCTGTCGTCATGGCTACAGCTACTAATGGTTCTGATCATGCAGGATGCGCAGGTACAGCTGAAACCAGTCCATATGAAGCTTTGAGAGTTGTTTTTAAATAAAAACATGTGACCCTGACCTCGAGCGCAGTTCGGGTGAAGAGCCATTAGGTGAATACTGTGTGTAAGGGTGATTAAATTCTGACCAATACTGTAAACGGATGGACGGATAAGCGCACTGGTCCAGCTGGATGAGATTAAATTTAAAAAAAATCTTACATCTGGGAATGTCCCCGAGAAGCAGAATTAATAAAATAAAACATTAAGACAATAAGACTACTGCTTACCTTACAGCGCCAAGATCAATCTGCTTTAAGACATGTTAAGTGCTAAAGAACATACTTGCTTATCTTTGTGTTGTTGGCTTTAGAAAGTAAGCCATGTGTGATTCTGTAATAGTGCAGATTGATAACTGGGAATGATTGAGGGCTGCATGGATGGTAGGAGGAAAAATAACCTCTTTTTTAAAAGAAAGCACAAGAAATGAAGAGCTAGCTTATTTTGAGACTGCAAACTTACTATAAAAGGATAAAGTAGTCCATTTTAATTTGTGTGAAGTAAACCTCCAGCCTAGCTAGGCTATCACAAGCATATTTACAATTCCATGAGTGTGGATGTTATTGCTTTTTAACCAGGAGCATGCTGTTTAACCCTCAGGTCATTAGCAAAATGACGTGGCTATTAAGAGCATGCGAGGCACCTTTAACAGGTTTCTTGTTTCTCTTTTACAATCCTGAGGAAAAAAATAACTTTCTTGCTCTTTGAGATAAAAATTGCCACAAAAATCGACTTCACATTGCTGCTTACTGCTGTGCGCCATACTGGATGTTTGTGTACCTGCAGTTTACCAATCACTGTGTGCTGAGTGTGAAAGCAGACAAACCGTCTACCACCTGCTTCATGGATGGCTTCTTAGTCATACTATAACACATCTCATTCACCGTTATCTGCCTGTCTGCATGGATGCACCAGCAAGTGTTTACACGCCCAAGTTGTCATAAGTCACTCAGTGGCTAAATTAAGCTTGCAAACAGCTCCCTCAGATCTGTGAATAAAAATACGCACACACCAGTGTACCCCCAGCGGTTTGCAGCCACTTGGGGAATTTTGTGAAACTCTGCCCAAGTCTGCATGCTGAGCAGGGGATTACAATGCAGTTCCCCCCGCAGAGAGCCAAGAACCAGCCAAATCCTGCCTAGGATTACACCCTCCTCCCTACTTTTTCCTCCTCTTTTCACACACTTCATTTCTGGGTCTGTTTTTTTCTCAGAATCCGTTGTTCTTGCAACCTCCTACTTCTCTCTCTCTGTCCACCTTTTCCTTTTCTCCCTCCCTTATTTTATTGACACTACACCTCTGAGCTCGCTCTGCTTCTGTGCTCGCCTCAACAGAGAAGCAGGAAAAGTAAAGAAGACCAAAAAAAAAAAAACAGGAAAAAGTGTGAGAGAATGGCAGAACACTGAGGGGAAGAAAAACAACTCAGGCTTACGAAGGACTGATTAGAAACCATCACTGGCAAAGATCAGTGGGTGGGTAAGTCAAGAGGATTGCATCATTTTCTTGTTAAATTATTACACTTATAAATCTGTATTTTAAATTTAACGTGGTGATGTTGTATCAGTGTCTCAGTAGATTTTATGACACTCGTTATTTGTTTTCCCTCAGTAACAATCCAGTGGCAGACTTACTATGCTGGATTAATCTTTGTGTCACTTTGACCCGTCAATTTTTCAACCACATAATTTTAAGATGACAACGAATAAATTGTGGATCTCGCTGTGATGACTTTCACAATAATCCCCCCCCCAAACACACACACACACACACACACACACACACACACACACACACACACACACACACACACACACACACACACACACACACACACACACACACACAATCCAATCCAATCAGAAATCTTATCTGCTGGAAAATATTCTAGTAAAAAAACAGCAGAATCAACAAGCCTGACCGATGTTTGTTTAAAAAAAACACATTTTTTTAAAGAAAGAAAGAAAAAAAAACACCAGCTGCCTTATTTAAAAAAAAAAAAAAAGAACCATAATTCAGTAGCCCCAGCTGCAACTAAACATTAAATCAGCGTTTGAATGAGTCCATCACTCTTTCTAACCTCAGCCTCAGGGTGCAAAGTGGTATAATGAAAGTTTTGAGTTCTCCAGTAAAGCTCTGCCGCTGTTTACTCGTACGTTTCTGCAGTGGGAATACGACGGCGGTGACAGAAACCGCCACACGTATAAGCCCTTTTTACAGCTCACTGTAAATTCTTGATCAATGTTTTTACAGAGCGCAGGTACTCCGCAGGGAAATAAAAACCTATGCCTGCCGAGGGAGTGTAATATGATACTCCTCATCATTTTCCTTCATAATAGAGAGAGACACTCCATAAAAACACATACTCTTAGCACGGAGGGGGGGGGGGGGACACCACACACAAACACACACAAACACACACAAAGAGGTGTGTATTGATTTTTTGAGTGGAGTGTGTTTTGCCCGTGAGGGACAGTTTAATGAGTCTACAAGCAGAGTTCCAGAGGCGGAAACCATGAACCAGAGACAAAAGTTGTTTTCTCCCTCTCTCTTCTTTTTTTTTTTTGCAAATGTTTCAGGCCGCGGGTGACAGAGATGGACTTCTCCTCAGGTTGTGAGCTCAGCGTTCAGCCACAATTGTTCCATCGGGGAGAGGCATTCAGAGTTTTGGGCCCTTCATTATGAACTCTGAATCATAAAACAAGAGATAGCAAAGCACAGCTACAGGAGAAGCATATGTAATGTTTAGCAAAACAATCAGAATGAAGATTGAAAAATGAATAAATAAAACGGCAGCGATGGAGTCAGGCTCGTTATTGGTATAACTGTGTGTTATTATTATCATTATAGTTTAAAGAAACAGGGGGAAACGCAGGGCGTTTGATCTCAGCGACACTTGTTTTAAACTTATACCATAAGGAATATTGTCTGACCCTTCATAACACTGGACACAAAAATCTCAATACCGTATATCTTCCAATAGTAGCCCTGGCGTTTATTCAAAAAATGATTCGGACGGCCCGGCGTTTAAAAGAGACCGGCGGTTGTTGGAGACCGGCTCTTATTCCCTTCTCAGATGGAATGGTGATGGGTAAATGGAGTTCATTTGGAAGTAAAGTACAGTATGGTACCGTATTTACGGCCACAACAACAGCGGATGAACATTTCAGGATTTAACAAAATTATCAGTGGAGATGAAAGGGCAAAATGACCGGCGCTTAAAGGAGACCAGCTACTATTGGAGATCGGCATCGATTTGTCGTGACATGTTCTCAAACCCGGCGTTTATTAGAAACGGGCGTCAAAAAGAGACAGGCCACTACTAGCAGATATACGGTATCCCCTGCACACTATTTTACAGGATAACTGGTGATTTGTACATTTGCTTCTGTTAACAAATCCCATTGAAAGCTGAGAACCACAACTTGAATCGTATTGGCTGCGTCCAAAGCTGGATTTAGCTTATGCCCCTTGGGGCCACAGCGCCAGAAGAAAACATGTCACCCAGTGCAACATGGGACTCAATAATGAGTTTTTAAAGGTTTCTGGACAATAATGGGACACACTGGAATACACTAAACCAGGCTCTGGGTGTATGTAACACAGTTAAGTCAAATAAATTCGTAGCTAGCCTGCATCTCTTCAATAAAAAAAAAATACAGTGTTATAATGTAAGGACCAACAGCTGCACATCGTGGAGCGCTGCCCTGTTTGAGCTGTGACAGGGTCGAGACTCCCGACTCCCAAACGATTACACACACTCTATATTTTCATGACAATTATGTGAAATCAAATGAGCCAAACTGTGCCAGTGGCTAACACCAAGTGCAAATTCACACTTTGTATTGTTAGATGTGCTCCAACAGAAAACATATACCGGGCATCACTAATGACAGTATTGATCTAGGCATCACAGTCTAATGATAACTTGTGAGAATCACAGAGCAGTCGGAGATAAATACTATCATAAATACTAGACAACAGAGAGACTGTTATTTGGAGGCTTGAGTGACTGGGTGGTGAGAGCTCTCTTTTCTCATTTGTTTTCCTCTGTGCCTTTTCATCTGTCTCCCTCTCACACAAAACTACCCCAGACAGCCCCTTCCTCTCTTCACCGCTAAAAAAAAAAAAATCTGCTAGCAGTGGACGATGGTGCTCACCCGAGCTGGAGATGTTTAACCTCAAGACTGAGGTCTTCTCTGGAGCCCAGATGAGGATGATTATTCATATGCACAACAACGGTGTGATCCAAAAGCCTCTTTAACCTTGGTAATTAATTTCAGTGTGGGATAAGGAGGGCGGATAATGTGGAGGATTTCAGATTGATCGTCTCCCACTTTCAAGGCTATCATGGCCTCTTTATGCTCACAGTTATCTTCCACAGAGACTGTGGCAGGGCACACTAGAGTGCCCTGAGACAAGTCCAGGTGTGTGTTGGGATTTTGTGTCATTTATGATTGTAAGTGCATGGTATATATTAAGTTGTCTTTACTATATTAGTACACATCAAAGTTCATGAGTAATGGTGAGGAAAATGTTTGTCGGGGGAAAAAAATAAATAAAACCAGCTTAAAAAACACTGTGAGGAGAAACTGCTGTAAAAGTGACCTTGTGGCTTCAAGTGGACCCGGGATTTCAGCGGCCTTCAGCATGAGTATATCATGTGTTGGGAGGGGTTAAACAATGCTAACATGGTGCAAATTAAGCCAACTCAATTTAACGTCATAACGTTTATCTATAATATAGAACCAAAACACAGCAACAGTTGCCTCGAGGTAAAAATCAGAGAATAATAGAGAGAAAACCCCAACAATCAGATGACCCCTTATGAGCACGCACTTGGCGACAGTGGGAAGGAAAAACTCACATTTAACAGGAAAAATATCTCTTCTCTCCTGCTGTAAAAACAAAACAAAACCCTGAATCTGAACCACAGGCAGCAACAACCCTTGTTTGCTTGTGTGAAGCAAACAGGGGTTGTTGCCGCCTGTTACTTTGAACACTTTACCACAATATTACATGGATTGGTGAAGTCATAGTGGCCTGAATGAGTGAATATTCAAAGTGCTGACCCCATTAGACGGCTCACACTTTTAGGTCGGTCACTTCTGAGAAAAGTTCACACCTGACTCATGAATCACGGCTGGTGTCAAAATGTAAGTACAAAGGAGAGCTTTTATGCAATACAAGTTTTTAATGACACAGGCCACCTATTCCGCAGAGTGATATCATCCAAAATGCACTTTCTGAAGGTTTTCCCAGTGAGTTTTCAGAAAAAGGATAAAATATCCAGGATACCAATGCTTGTTGCATCAAATAGGTGCTCTTTGCTATGGAAACAGTGATACTAAAAGTAGGTGATCACAGAACGTGATTTTAGCGTTAGATCATGAACCTTGGAGTGAGTAAAATAAATACAATTGATTTGTTTGCATTTTTAGCAGCGATTTAATGTGTTTTTCATCCCTGAAAAGCATATGAGGTACTCAGGAATGCTGGACAAAACAAGACAACTTAATATGTACCAAGTTTAAGCTCATCCACATGAAATCAGAGAGCCTCTAGTTCAGAAAATTCAAAACTGACATAGCGTGAGGACAAAACTTTATGTGGCTTCACCACATATGGTAATGTTATTGCACAAAAACAGCTGATTCGGCAGGGTCAGGGGGGAGGCGCTTCCTGGGTTTCTCTGCGACGCAATGATCCTTTTCTTTGGAATAAATCAAATTTATATTGTCATCTCATCTCACATCTGTTTCTTTCTTTCCACTGGGTACCACTCCAGTCAGCTCCAAGTGGACTACAAAGGGAACTAGACGATAACAAAGTGTATAAGAAAGAACAAGTGCAATTCCTTGGTGTTTGAAGCTTTTTGTATGCGCATTCAGATGCAAGTACAATTCCAGCCTTCCTCCTAACAACGTTGGCAATTAAAGTCAAGCATTCCTGCTGAGGGGGCCCCAGGACAGAACTAGGACATGTCTAAGAAGTAATGCTTTCCATCTGCCACTGAAACATCTGCAGAAGAAAAATTCTTTCACTACCTGGTGTTACAAGATGGGATGTAACACCATAACACTACAGAAAATGCAAGAACAATACTTAATAATACTAATTATAATAACATCACCGTGGCCCTGTAAACAGAAAAAAAATCTAATTTCTCCAAGCTGTTGGAGATAACTTGGCAAATATCACAAATATTTAGTAAGTAATTTAAGGAAAGTTGTAATTTCACCTGCCATCTTTAAAAGGTATGATTATGATATATTTAAACTTTTTTTATAGAAAGGGAAGAAACCACAATTAAATGAGGCAATCAGTGTGGCCCTAGGAAGAAGAGAAGACCAGATACAAGGTGGAATCAACAAGTTCACCCATACATACTTAATTGAAGGTCATCTTCTCCTGTACCTTGAACCATTTTCAGCGGTACTTCTATTTTTAGACTGAGCTCTGAAAGTCCCGTCATGACCACTTGTGCCTCTGGAATCTGGCTGGCACATGCCACAGCTCAGGTCATTTCCGTTGAACGTTCGCCTCAGGGCGTTACAGCAAAACGTCACTGACCCCAGGGTGCAAATCCACTGAGCACAACCCCGTGACTGAAAGTAAAAAGCATTCCTCCCCGTTCCTAGCCTCCAATGTCACCGAAGGGGTTGGAAACTCACAACTTGAAAATGCTGTTTGTTCACCGGACTGGGCTTCATCCTAATGCTCCTTTATTCAAAAGTCCGATCAGTTTGTCACAGAAGTGGATATTTGCTGAGAAATTGCAGAGCACCGATGCATTTGGCCAGAAAGTGAGTAATGTGAAAACAGAAGCAGCTCTAGAAGCCGTCCAAGTTTGGATGAGAGCGCGATCTTGAAGGGAGGACTGGACAGAAACTCAGTACTTTTAGGTATAATTTCACAATATCACCATCCCACCCCACAGGTGGCCATTAAACTAAATGTTAAATGGCCTGCATTTGTATAGCACTTTTACGTAGTCCCTAAGGACCCGAAAGCGCTTTACACTACATTCAGTCATTCACCCATTGGTGATGGCAGGTGATGTCGCCACAGCTGCCCTGGGGTGCACTGACACAGGCGCCACCGGGCCCAGTAGGCAAACATGGGGTTAGTATCTTCCCAAGGATACTTGCAGACTGCAGGAGCCTGGGATCGAACCACCGACCTTCCGATGAGGAGGTGACCTGCTCATCAGCATAATATTGTGAGAAAGCCACCTCTTTCTCACAATATTAAAGATAACAAAAGAAGCTAATCTGCATCTATGTTTTTGTATATTCTCTCCCTGTAGCATCACTTATAACAACTTTTACCAATTAAAAACCAAAAAATAGCTTTCAAGAGTCAGCAGAATCAAAAAGAGCAGATTTTGCTACACTTTGAGTGAAATTGTAGTAGCAACCATTGAAATCCATTAAATACGACAGCAGTGGTTTAGTGACACCTTCAGCTCGGGGTTCTGACAGCCCATTATTGCCTTTCATAGACAGAATAGCCCCATCTTCTAGCATTAACATAACTGAAACTCAAACTTCATGCTGGGTTCATTGGAAAAACATTGCTCTATGAAGTTTTGGCTCACGCTTCCTTCTTTGGGAAAGGCAAACACGTTTCATATAAGTAAATATATAAACGGGCTACCTCCAAATTCCTGCAAAGTGCTCTGCTTCAGAGCGGGGCCCAAACTTTCAGTGTCAGGCAGAGCAGGTGAGAGCGTCTGCATGCCTGAAGTGACCTTATTAAGGACAAGTCCTCTCACTGACATCAACTAGCCAAAGTAGTAAAGGATACAGACGCGATCCAAGTACTTCAAACTGTCTAAAGCCTGAGCTTTTGGCTCACAGCAATTACTTGCATAGACTTTGACCTCATTATATGAAACTTTGGCCATCTACCATCGCAACAGCACATATAAGACAGTAGGAAAAGTATTATAGATCCATTTTAAATAACTCAGCATGAGTGCACCAGCACCCATTCTTTATACCGCTGTTCATTTAACGTTGCCAGAGTGCAGGACTAATAGCTGTCTATGCTGTCTTATAATGTCACAGTGTTAAATAGGAGTACAACGGCGCCCTTTCACCTCATATTCCTGTTTAAAGCCGTAGCCCTCAGCGGTCTTCATCTGGTTAATGTGCTGGAGGAGGTCGGCCACTCTGACGGCAGGGTGGAGCTGTCCCGTGTGGTAGGGGGAACCTTTACGTCCACACTGGTGCCTCGGGGAACCTCCCAGCAGGCTGCTGGCCTCGTTCACTGAACTTCGAGCATCACCTGCGTGATGCACACAGACACATTCACAGTTTGAGTGAGCTGAAACATTAATGACTCAGACACATCACGACTTAAAACATTTATCGACTTCTCTAACACTTGCATGTCACGTTTATACTGGTGTGAATGTGTTAGCGACACAGAAAGGCAGTTTACATGGCAATACGTGACAAACACAGTTCAGGCGTGCCGTTTGGATAGAGTTCGTCTCGATGCAGATGTCTTCATAATAGATCTTATGCCGCAACTCTTTCTCAGATAGTGTGAAGCAGACAAGAATCTCGAGCATCTTTAGGATAAACACATCCATCTTTCCTCCTCTGTGATGCTGACAACATTAGAAAGCAGAAAACTGACAAGAATCACAAATCTTTTTTTGTTATTTTTTTTATTTGCCATCTTGTGAGATTCTGTGTTGGCTTCAGGCGCTGAGTAGCTGACAAGAAGTTATACTGAAGAAGATTTTTCACATGTTGCGATTGATTGAAATATTTATGGAGTGATCGAGCAACGGCCAGAATGATTACAAAGTGAGGGATGATGCGTGTCAGACTCGGGGCTGCGTTGCTTGGCTATGTGAAGCTTGCACAAGCGTCTCAGCGGTGCACTTCTCTTACTTCGTGTGCCGCAAGTGTGCGAATCCATGAAGGAAAGAGCCATTCTTTCGTCCTCCTGCAGGGTGCTCTGGTCTGTGAAACTGCGCTCCATAGAGCCCATATGGCTCTTCTCCTGGCGGTAGGTAATTGGCGTCTTATTCATGTTCCCCGGTTTCCTGTTAATGGATAGAGGAAACGATTGAGGGGCAATCAATATTAAGAAGAGATTGCCAGAGTGAGTCTCTGCAGTTACGTTTAGGTAGGAAAAAAAAACACAAGGCACACTTTTGATCTGCTGAGAGAAGAAAA
>VURO01018980.1:52073-70087 GCA_015108175.1 Pelvicachromis taeniatus
CTTCTTTTCTCTCAGTCCCTTTTCTTTTTCTCCGGTCTTTCATGCCCTGTTCGCTTCAGGGAAATATTACCAATAATAAAATAAAATAAAATGATAAGATTACAAGAGGAGCCTATAGAGAGTCCATAGCGCTTCTCTTGGTAAAGCTAATGTGTTTGGCACAACAAGGCAAGGCTACTTGCTACAACAGCTGGACAGGACAGCAGTCTTAGCAAAAAAATTAAAAAAATGTAATGGCCGCTTGTTTCAGTCGAAGAAGAACGTAAAGAAAAGCGAGTTGTGGCAGAAAGTAGAAACTGGAGAAGAAAAAAAACGGTGCCCGAGAAAAACAGGCCCCAGTGAACGCTGCATGATGCACCTAGCTGTTGCGCCGTGAGAGGCCTTTCTCACTTGTTCCACACCATTAAAACCACGAGCATCTGTCACGTCCTCACTGTTTCAGAATAACACATTGGCTCTGGCATTTTTTCCTCATGTTTTCGGGCCATTTTCTCCACGTGTGAAATAGTGGACATGAATCATGATTCTCGTACTTTTGATCCGACAGCTTTCACAGAATCAAAATGTGAGCGTACTGTGATTAGCAGCGAGACCTCTGGGTTACACTAGGCCATTTGGGCTTCTGTCACAATGCTGATTTGAGGCCTTCAAAAAGCCACAGACCACAGGAACCTCAGGCCGAGTCTTGCAAACAAACACATAAACACACACCCCCTGATTAGGGTTAAAAAGTCAACAAATCTTGTAACCGCAGGAAACAGAAAAAAAAGAATACAGTAATGCATCCTCCCTGCAGCTTTTCTATTCCTTTTTTTTTGTCACTGTGGATTACAGAAAGGAGGCAGCAGAAATCAGAATAAATCAGAGTAAATGAAATAGCATGCGATCACTTAATGTTACATAAACAATCTGGCTATAGCTAATTGGCGAGGAAACGACAAAAACGATCTGTTAATCTGGCAGGCGTGTGCATTCGAGACTGTGCTACAGCTGGTACTGCAGACACAATCAACACGAAAGGGCACAACAACGGAAAACAGCCTGAGAGGTACATGTGTGGCGCAGACAATGGACGAGGACAGCTGAAGGTAGACGGGAGGTAGGAGGGGAAAAAACAAAAAAAAGGCATTCCAGTTGCCTGAAGATCTCATTACAGTAGGCGTCTGTAGGGTGATGCCAGCTAATTACCCGACGCATTTGTCTTCATCTTTGTGTTTGACTAAATGGGTGGCTTGATCAAAGAGGTGTGGATGAGGATACAGCAATTACCTAAATCACACGTCTCCCATTTTCAAACAATGCAGAAGGTTTTGCTAGGTCAGCTCTGATTAATGCTGGCTGCAGTGGGTGGCAAGATGCTGGCAAAAGCACTCAATATGTGGCTACAGGCTAACTGTATACATGAGATGGGCAAATTATGAATCTCTACATCAGAATGACATTTAGGTCTTTAATTTTTTTTAAAAAGCAATTCACATGGATTGAAATGGAGACCATCATGTGAATAAGTACAGTGCAAAAAGACAAGAACACAGTGATCCTATGAGCAAGGCGACTTTTCAGAGGCAGCGGAGTGAAGACACTTCAAGGCCTTCGTAGCCTTCATAGCATTCAGCCTTTGTTTACCGTCTCTATTTAAGGACAAATACGTCTGGGTCACACATAATGATGACACAGAGAGATGCGTAACAGTTATGCATGCAGTAAACTGTAACAGCATGTGAAAACTTAACCATGAGTCACCAACCGACGGACTGAACACAAAGATCAGCACACCTCTGATATATTTCCGTTATGTAACTGATTTTAAAAACAAAGCTAAAACTGTAACATTAGAGAAATATGAACCAATTGCTCAAATAATACGTAGCGAAAGCAACAGAGCCACTGCACACAAATGAGCGGCGTGACGTTTTGTGAGAGAAAAAACACTGCAGCCCTGCAGAAGGCTAATATTTAAAAGTGCTGCTGCGTGAATCAGTGTGAGCTTTAAGCACTTTGTGTCAGGGAATTACAGGCAAATGCAGAGTTCTCAAACAAAAACACCCTTAATAACAATGTTAATAGTAACAAGTTGTTTGTTATCATTTATGCTCATTGGGGAGAGGCTTAAGACACGACTGTAAATCTTTAGACCTTCCTACTATTCTCACACTGAGAGCTTCCAGGATTGGTCACACTATTTTCCAGTGAAATGATTTGTGGTGATCTCATACCAGTTGATCTTAATTAAGCGCCTTGAGGCGACTGTTGTTGTGATTTGACTCTATATAATTAAAATTGAATTGAAATTGAATTGAATTGATCTCTAATCTAGAACATAACCTGCTCCAGAGCATAAGAGATCTACAGCACAAGCTCCCATCGCGATATAGCCTGGGAAAAAATACAGCCTTTGTCGCACCGAACACCCAGAGTTGAACCTGACGTTACCCGGATAAGATGAAATCTGGCTTCACTGTGCAGGCCTCAGGACTCCTGGGTGTAGGCTATAGCTTCTACTTGAAATGAATGTTTAAATTTCTTTTTTGAAAAATCTATTAAATAACAACAAAGAGAAAAAAACTATCACATAACAAGGGGGAAAAAAAGGTACAAAGTTGTATAAAACTGACTATAAAAACAGGATCTTTTTCTCTTCATAGGAAGTGTGTGATGACTTTGACCGTGTCCCATGTGCCCAGGGAGCCTTGTCTAATAATCTGTCTCTATCATTAGGCACTACTTAGTATTGAAGCAGGTCTTCCCTTTGCACTGTTGCCATGTTGAAGGTAAAAATACAACAAGCTGACACACAATAAACACAGATTACTTTCAGCAATAAACACCATCATGAAGCACTAACCTCCAACAGGAACTTCTCAGCCTCTGATGCCCTTCCAGCAGCAACACACTGGAAAGTGGCATTTTGCCCAGCATTGACCTCCTCATCTCCTAGCCTGGAGAAGTGTGGCGCCTTATCTAAAGAGACAGACAGCGAGAGAGAGAGACAGAGAGAGAGACCCACTGTGAGATAAAAACAAAACTCCATTACCTTTCAACCATTCACAATGCAAGTCAGCTTCAGACTAATATAACATGTTATTAACCAGTTTTTCTTTTTCTTTTTTTTTTTTTAATGCATGAACAGGAATTTCAGGCTTTTCTGTTTAAGACAACAGTTTGAAGGACTGACTGGCTACGAAGGGCCACCACTCAAATCAGTTCATCAATAGCTTGGCAGCAATTTATTCACATATTTTCATTGGGTTCATTCAGTTTGCATCAGCCTTTTACGACTGAGGGGTAAAAATTGATTGTCGTTTCAAAGATTCTCCACAGCCAAAATGACGTCCAAATTTGCACTGGATTTTCAAAAACACGTAATTAAGACATAAAATACAAGAAAACCAATTTATAGATATTGAGTCTTTGACCACCGCCCTATTTACGGTTATGTCACTGCTGCCCTAATCTTTCTGTAATGGTTAATCCACCCGTTATGCACAAAGCTCTATAATCAAAAAATATTTTTAATGCTAAAATTATTGTTTTGGCATGAAATATTTTTGTTATCCATCAATTTTCAAATTTAGTATTTTACAGAAAAGCTGAAAAAAAAAATAGTAAAGCACATAATTATTATTGTCCAAGATGCTAAATTACAGTTATTTACTTGCGTTCCTCGTAACAGTGGTTGAATGTTTTGCTCAATTAATCTCTGACTTCTCAGAGAAGTCGAGTGCGTCGGCTCAAATTTGAGTATAAACGTGTGAATTCTCCAGTGAATTTTGAGCAGTTTCCAAAATACTTGCATTTCCTTGTTTTTATGGCAGGTTGTGTAATAAATTTGTCCAGTGCTGCGTATATATTTTTATTGCAAAGGAAATTCTGTAAATGCAAATGTGGGCAGTGGCTCGCTCGGAGCCCACCGCTAAAATAACTTACAAACAACATCAGATTAGAGGGGATCTATAGATAAGCACAATGTGGGAGTGAATCTGTGGAAGAAAAGCCAGCGAGTGAGCATCGGCTCTCTACATTTCGACTAATAATGTCCCGGCAAGCTGCGCGGGAGCCGCCAATGAGTCAGTGTGTGGGAGTAGCCCTCTCACCCAACTCCATGATTAACAATAGAGCAATGAGTACCAAACCCCTGCAGAGCCAAATCACTGGGTAAATGCTGGCAGCACTGCCTGCCAACTCTGAGAGATGGGGTAGCAAAAGTTGACACGTCACTCCAGATGACTGACAGGAAGAGAATTCAGAGCTGCTGTGAAGCCGAAGCATCAGGGAGAAGCAAATGTTTGCATCTCACTCATCTCCCGCCTGGTTTTTGCACAAGACGCTGTTCCCGTCTAGCTGCGAGGAAGATGACAATTTCTTCATCTTGTTTGTATACAGTAAGTAAAGGAGAGTTCTTGCATTTGTACCCCACATGTGGCCATGTTTCCTTTGAGTGACTTTCCCTCCTAAGTTTTTTTTCATAATTCATGCGATGAGCCAAATATACAGTAAACAAACACTGAAATGAGTGTGAATAGAAAAGAACAAGCTCTGCATTTGGAACCGACTGCAGTGTTATACAGCTAAATGTGTCAGATCCTATCCTCGGGACTCTTTAGCACGATAAATATTTTATTGGGCTGCAACACTGGTTTCAGAGTCAAGGATTAAGACTCAGGAGAATACAACAAAACTGTCAAGCACACTTTATCCAGTATTCCCATAAAGGAACTTTTTGTTGAGAGTTACTCTTACTGGGGTGTTTTTTGTATGCAGCACTTATTGGCTTTTCACTCCTTTTCTTCCTCCACACTCTTTGCTGCCAAGTAAGGCAGGCTGGCTATGTGCCACATCATAAGGCATGTTCAGGTCTTGATGAGAGTCTTAATTATTTAATGACCACAGTGGGAGCATTCAGAAGTTGCCATCTGCTATGTCTGGAAGTAACAGGGTGTCTGACTGGGTGATATGCATACAGTATGGGTACAAAGCAATCTTACAGCCAATGTTCACGCAACAGAACTCCTGGTGGTATCCTCTGTAACATGAAATCCCCGAGGTGTCCAACTCAGCAAGAATAAATAAATAAAAAACAAGGATATAACAGAGATCCCCCTGAGAGTAAAATATCCTTCAAGCTTGTGTCAGGTATATAAGTCACATGAAAGCAGCAAAGCTCAGGTGTTAAATGTGCTATGAGCTGACAAGAGCCCTCGTGTTCAGCAGTGGGATTGTACAGAGAGTATGTAAGTGATAGGGAGAGACTTTGTCCGAGTATTAAGCCCGGGAGCTTTAGCAAATGCATTTTATACAAAGACTGTACATCACTGTGTAAAAGTCTTGAGCCACCACTCGTTTCTTTATATTTTGCTTGGAAATGGGCAATAAGTGCAGTCATTTATTTAAACGTGCAACCATACATGTAAATACAGTATATAAGGCAAAAACAGAGCCCGTACTTTTTAATAAGTGCGAAAGTCAGTATTTGGTATGAAGACCTTTATTCTTCAACACAGCCTGAACTCTCTCAGGCAGCTTTTCGTGTCATTTCTCTACGCAGTCTTCAGGAATAGTTCTCCAGGCTTCTTTAAGAACAAGGGTGGATGCTGTTTGGATGTCGGCTGCATTTTGTTTTGTCAAAATGATCCCACGCTGCTTCAATGGTGAGGTCTAATTCTCCGAGGAGGCCAATCCATGACTGATTGGGTGTTTGTGTTTGGGATCATTTTCATGTTCACAAAATGAAGCCATTGCTCATCAGACACTTTCCAGGTGGCATTTACTATCTGACCGTACGTTTCTGTGTTCATATTTCCATCAGTTTTGGCAAGATCCCCAACACCACAGGCTGAAACGCAGCTCCAAATCATGATAGAGCCTCCACTGTGTTTTACAGATGGCTGTAGACGCTTACTGTTGTGGCTCACTCCTGAGCTCCTCCATGCACAGTGATGACAATTTAAACCAAAGATTTCACATGTGGATTTATCTATCAGACCTGTTGCCACTGATTTTCAGCCCAGTTCTTGTTTGATTTTGGCATACCTCCGAATTTTCTCCCTTTTCCCCTTCGTTAGCCAACCTTCCACTGACGCCATCATTTCTGATGAAACTTCAGCGAACAGTAGATGGATCAGCTGAAGGGCCAGATGCATCTCTCAGGTCCTGTGTTAGATTCTTTCCTATTTTTATGATGGCGTGAATTTCAGATAACGTTCATCTGCTGTAGATAGTTATTTTTCTTAGGCCTGTCACTTTTTCAGCTAATAGCTCTTTGCAAATCAAAAATGGTACAAACATGCTACATTATATCTGTCAAACTGTTCTCTTTGTCGCTTTTCAGAGACTGAACTTACAGAGATGAAAAAAAAATGGGGGGAAAAAAATTATATGTTTTTGCAACAGGCTTCTAGTAACAAAGTGCCTAAAAATACAATTTAAAACAGGTTCTTTTGCAGTGTTGTCTGTTATGTGTAGACACCAAACAGATTCATCCCTTGTGCCGTTGCCTTTTTTGTGCTTGAATGAGTCATAGGTCAGGGTTAAGTGGCTTACAAACAAAAACACAGAAACTCTGAAAATGGTCAGGTACAAAATGTTCAAAGAAAAACGCAGACCTTCAGAAAGCCTGGAGAACTGCTAATCACTCACACAGCAGTGCAGATGAAAGATGGATCCAAGTCTGAAAACTAAAGCTAGTGCCAATGCCATCAGTGCCTTACACCTAAACAATCTCCATGTGACTCACTCATCACTGTCGTTTTAGGGGCTTACTAGTAAGTGGTACACATTTAATAATACTCAAAATAATCCAGCGGCAGTAACTGTAATTTGGTGGCATACATAGGTAGGTGGCAGCACCGCAGCTCAACACTTATTGCCAGTTTCCATAATAGGAAAGAAGAACCCGCAGTTTCCAGCAAAGTGCCTAAAATCAAGCTCAACTAGAAGACAGATAACACACTCTACCAGCACTTGAGAAACCTTACCTTGTTATTGCTGGAGTTCTGGGAAAATTGCTGAGATATCACCAAGAGTTTGTTTGGTCAACATAACTGTGTAGCGAAAAACCTGACAATGTGACAGCCCTAGTAGGGTTTTTTTTTTTTTTTTTTTTTTAAAGCAATATTGTCTTTCCTACAGTATGTCCATCTTTTATATACTATTTATATACTCTTGTTTCACACAAGGTTGTCAAGTTTTGGAAGAAAAACTGAAATGCTCCCTTCACTTTTCCACCAGTGACACAAAAAGCCCTGTGCTGCGGGGAGCCGTTTATTATAACAAAAACCCTGAACAGGAGGTGTTTTCATTAAGCTTTAAAATGCAGCTAAATGTAGAAAGCCTCTTTATGAATCAAGTGGCTGCGCCGCACGTCTCGTGAAGACAAAGAGCATGAAAATGCAAAAGTCTTCACAGAGACTGAGTTCGAGATTACACTGATTAACAAATAAATCTGCCTGTCAAAGCCTGCTGGAGGCAAAACGACAGGTGTGTTCTCAGGTGGAAGGCAGTGTTGGCATTTGGGTGTCACGGTGTCTTAATAGCACCGCTGTTGTCACAGCGTGCCCCAGGAGACCTTGTAGTACTAATACAAAAGGTCAATCAGCCATTACTCTTCTCCTCATCCCATTTAAATTTCATACCCCCACCCCAAGAAAAAAAAATTGCTAAGTATTTCTTTCCTGCAGCATCTTCTGTGACTGCAATGCGCTGTGAGGTGTAGCACTTACAGCAAGGATAGTTGAGCACCATGATGTCATCTATGGCAATGTAGCCTCGTCGCTCCCTCGAAACCGTCGCCTCAATCAGTACCTGCAAAAGTGAACATTAATAAATGATGAGCAGATTTCATTCATTAGCAGAGCAGCTAAAGCATATACTTTTCATTAACCTGCTGCTCTCGAAGCTGAAGTGTCAGCGCATTTGAGGGCTGTGTGAAATCTACTCCACTCTGCTCTTGTTCCTTCTACTGCGACAGACGGATTAATTACAAACACACCCATCACCGCGCCTTTTACCTCAGTCCACGGGGCCAAGGGAAATAATTGATTTATCAGGAGGTACACAGCGTTGTTGTTGTTGTGTCGCATTCTAAACGCAGGACAGCCACAGTAGCTGATAACGCAACCTGCCACGAGACTCGAGGGGAGGACAAACCTCCACGCCCTCCTATGGAACAATAAGCTGGATGAGCTGTGGGCTCTCATGAAACCTAATCAATATCAAATCACCAACCTCAGTAACACTGAGAGAGTTATGGGACACGGGGGGTGATGTTTGTTTTTGCAGCACCAAGGACAGTCTCCCATCCACAAGTTTGATCAAAGGCCAGCTTTGAGTTATTGTTTCTCATAATCCTCAGACAAAGTGATTACAGCATGTTTCCTATCACTGGGTTTTGATTTGTACTGAGGCTCCACCCCAAATTTAAATTAAAATCACATCCTCAAAGCTGCTGTAAAAAGTGTGTCTCATTAACACGTTTGCCAGTGTAGTTGAAATATCACGTTAGTAATCTTTACAAGGGCAACTATACTGGTGGCCACCAGAGCTACCCCTCAGCCTCCTGGGAGTTCAGGATCATCTTTTACCAGGTTCAATATCTTCCATTCTTATTGTGTAATGTTGAAACATTAAGCAGGCAACATCTTCTAACACTTTTAATTCATGTTTTAATTGTGCCCTGGCCTTAAAATCCAAACAGTTACAGCAGTCTGACAGGAGGAAGGTTGTTATCACTATGAAAATTCACAGAATGCAAATTGTGAAAAAGCTGTGAATGTTGCCAGAAGAAACTGTCGTGCTGGTATAGATACATATTATACTGCATTGTCGGAAAACCTGCAAAATAAAAACAAAATGCATGAATCGCTATTGCCGAATTCCACAGTGTCAGAGATTGTCAGTAGATGCAGCTGAGCTGTCAGTATGTGAAGCCTATATGATATCCTCCCTGTGTAAATACACCTATGGCACGGGTTAGTAAATCCTACATGACCTTACCAAGCTATTGTGTTCTTGTTTCCATGAAAGTGCCAATATCATACATCGGCCCCATGACCCTTTTTTTCTATGAATATTAAAGTTCATTACTTTAATGTCACTTTAATGTCACTAATGATGTCACTAATGATGACAAAGACATTAGTTTGACCTAAAATCAAAATGTCCACTTTTCTCATGAGACTTCAACAGTGAATCCACCTCAACTGAGGCAGTTTTTTTTTCTCCCCCCCCGTTTCTTTTTTTTTCCAAACACAAGGAAAAATAACGCTGTAACTGAATGCTTCTCTGCCAATACCAAAATGATACTTTGCAAAACCTCAGTCTGAGAGTTGGTTATGGTTTTTGTGGGTTTTTTTTACTTTTTGAGTTACACTGAAGGAACTCTGACACCCACATCATCTCTGCTACCGCAATCCTCTTATGTTTGAACACCTAATTTAAGAGTCACAACTGCATCTTCAGGACCTCTGGCCCAAATCACAGCCTTCCACAGTCAGCAGGACGGACACAGTCCACCTTCTTTGGGCTGTGAAAGAAAGACGCCGACCGGTGTGACAACAAACTCGGCCATGCGTGACCCCTAAAGGCACCTTCCCAGAGAAATGGTGATGGGATGTGAGGAGATTGGGGTCAGCTGGAAAAAGAAAAAAAGTCCAGACAGAATGCCATGCAGGAAGCCAGGCATGCACAGAGGGGAGGCTTGAAGCTTGCAGAAGGAGAAGTGGAGTGGAGAGGAGCGGAGAGGTGAAGGGGAAAGCAGGAGGAAGGGTCCTGGAGTTGGAGACTGACCCCGCTCTGTCCACAGCTGGCTGCTCTGCTCACAGAGGAGCACTGAGGCTAATCTCCTTCTGTCAGAGTCAATTTTTCCCTGTTTGTTCCCAGACTTTGTTGGAACCCGGGCTGAAAGATGGCACCGCTTTTCAAAAGCAATATTAACGTTTCCTGTTTTCATCATTTCTGCTTTCCCCCCTTCTTCAAGTTGTCAATTCGCTTAAAAGCAGAGTCCTCCCCTCTGATTTGATTTTCTCTACCGTTCCGTTTTCCGCTGTCTGCCTTTATTTCTTTCATCTTCCGCTCATGTCTTCTTTACTTAACCCATTACAAGCCCCTGCTTATCCATCAAATAAATAAATAAATCATTGCTATAATGAAAGCGTAATATACGTCCGTATGTTGACCTGAATTAGCTGTGTAAACACATGCGACCATGCCATTAGACTAACATCAAAATTAGCCAGAAACACTGATTAGGCTTAATGGTATACAAGGCAGAGGGGGAAAAAAAATGTCTTGGAAGTCTAATTAAGGTGTTATTACTCTCCGCTGAGCTAAAGCACTGAGGAGATTGATTGCTGGTTAATCCTCGAACTTCTTAGCCATTAGAGGAGCTGCTTTTTACGAGGGACACATTCAGAGCATTTGTTTTAATAAACAACCTCTGTGAATTTTTATTGAAAGCCACTTTCCCAATGAAACTTTCCATGTGCCTATTCTTTATTCTAATGAGCTGCTACTTTTCTTTCTCGGGATAAAAATGCAGGCATCATCTTCTGGAGCTAAAAAAATCCGGAAATAAATAAATAAATAAATAAAAGAGTGACACGGCGGTGATTTACGACTGATGTAAAATGCACATTATGAGAACACACTGAATTATCCTGTAATACTGGCTTTTAGAAACCGTTATAATGTATACAAATCTGGAGACAATTTATTTGGCCCTATAAACGACCTGCTACCTTTTCTCCAGTCACGACACACAATTAGGCACACCAGGCTTTCACTCACCATGAGACGCAGTCATGCATTAGACGGATAACAAAAGACTGTGTGCTGAAGTAAATGTGATTAGGTAGGAATACCAAAGAATAGCCGACAGTGTCTCAGGATATAACTTCAATGTCAGGAATCTCAATTCGCTCTGTACAGTATTAAAAAAAAAAGGAAACCCTTTAACATAGCCATGGGCTCAGCTTGAGGACTCTCAGCAGGCTACAGCGAGGAAAATGGTAGATATTATCAGACAAAGAGGAGACGCTCTCATTTACAAGTCTTTGATGTGTTTAATGCTTGTTATCTTTTTCCTTTTAAACTGAAATTGGTTTCATAAGTAAACAAGATGACATCACGGGGGAATCGTCTTACACGTCGAGACTTAATAATAACAATGTGGAAAAAAATGATCATCAGCACGTCTGAGCGTGTCCTTAAAAGAAGAGGCTCTGTCACTTTGTTATTCCGGAGCATTCAGGTGTGTCTTAACACAATGCCGAGGAGAAAAGATGTCAGCGCTGATCTTAGAGGAGCAGCTGTTGCTGCCCATCAGTCTTGGAGGGGTTATAAGGGCATTTCCAAACAATTTGAAGTCCATCATTCACAAGTTTATTCCCATGTGGAAAAAATTCAAAACACTAGTCAATCTTTCCAGGAGTGGACATCGCAGCAAATTCACCCCTCAAGGTCAGACTGTGCAATGATCAAAAGAGCCACATGTCAGACTCCACAGGCCTCAGCTAGCATGCATTTTGAACTTAGCTACATGTTAAAGTTCAAAATGCTATGATTAGAAAAAGACTGAACAGGTAGAGGTTGTTTGGAGAAAGTTTCTTCAGTCTAAAACGAACAGGGCAGCACGGCTTACGTTTGCAGAGTTGCATTTGAACAAACCGCAAGACTTCTTGAACAATGTCCCACAACGGCCCCACGAAGTGGCGAGAATTAGCCGTAATGCTCAGCATCATGTTAGTGCACGTTAGTCCAAACACCACATTCCAACAGTCCAGCACCGTGGTGGAGGGCCAATGACCGAGGCTGTTTTTGCAGCCACAGTCGCCGCAGTCATTGAGTCGACCAGCCCACGAACTCCTCTGTATATTCTAGACTCGAATATGAGGCCATCAGTCTGACAGCTAAAGCCTGACTGAAATCGAGGTCATGCAACAGCACAATGATCCCAAACACAGCAGCACATCTATAACATAATGCCGCAATGACCCAACGTCCAGACCTCAGTCTGATTGAAACGCTGTGGCAAGACAAGAGAACTGTGCATAAATGAATGTCTGCGAACCTCCGTGAACTGAAGCCACGCAGCGAGGAAGAGCGATGATGATGTGAGAGACTGATAAAGTCACGCAGAAAATGATTACTTCAGTTTATCACTGCTAAAGGTGGTTCTACAAACTACTCATTGTTGTACTTGGTTTTTCTCAGAACTGTTTCACGTGATTGTACATTCGTATTTTTGAAATTATTTGCTAAAAAAGAGGTAAAATCACACACTGAACAAAACATTTCTTGCACAATTATTTTTTTATATATAACACAAATACATAGGGAGTCAACACAAAACTATCATAAATTCCTTTGGGCACAATAATCATGTGACAAACGTTTGACATCATGTCAGCCGTACAGTGTATAATTTACATTCCATAGAAACCGTAATATCCTTAAAGCAAAGAAGAAGAAGAAGAAGAAGAAGAAGAAGAAGACGACAGGAGGGGCTAGCTGGGACTGGGTGAGTCCAGCGCAGAGGTCTCCGGCTCTAGTTAGCAGTTTTGGGGGGCCGGATAACATCTTTAATATTTGATAACAAGATTCTCCAGGTATTGCAAACACTCTAAACCGATATGAGGCAGAGAGAAATATGGCAATGCACAGCAGATCACTCACACACACACACACACACACACACACACACACACACACACACACACACACACACACACGACATTTTCAATCGAGACATCTCAAGGTGATTTTACTGCCTTCCATTTTCCCGTCCTGAAACCCATCGCACTCCAAATCCCAATTTCACATCTGTGATAGGAGGAGGAGACGTGGGAGAACTCCTGTCAGCCCTCACATTAATATACAGGGCAAACTGATCAGAAAATGTACAGTAAAATCATCATTTGTAAGGAAAGAAGCGCAAACATAGACATGGTGAGGGAAAAAAGGAAAAACATCATCATTCATTATCGATAAAACCCTCAAACACTCAAGCTGGATATAATCAAGAAAATAATGTTTTAAATCACCAGGAAAGCGAACAAATGAGATTGGAGTGATTGTGGTTTTTCGGCATATTAATCCCCTTAGTTTGGGTGATTATCAGAGAATTTGTCAGACTCCTCTTAATTACATTCCACAATGACATTTTCGAGAAATAAACAGAGACTGAGTGCGTGCCCCAAACAAGGTATTTCATTACACCCCAAAACGGTGAAAGCTCGAGTGTAATCTCACGTCTGTATCTCTGCAGTGTAAAAGCCTGACATTTTGTATCCCTGTGCTGTAGGCAAGAAACCGGGTCCTCCAATATGTCCTGAAACCTAATAAGGCAGAAGAACTTGAGGATTTAAAAACTGTCTCCAAAAGCATGTGTGTCCCCGTGGGATTTATTTTAGTCGCAGACAATGATAAGAAGAGCCCATTATCCACTGCTGCTTCAAAGGAGTGCTTTTCTACTTTAATGACAGTGTAAATCAGCCTGCCTATCATTTAAAATCCAAAGTGGAAGTATTACACCTGCCATGGAGCTAATATAAACAAAGACTTCCACCATTTAATGTCACGTAAAGCTGCTGCTATACAGCTAAAAAAAATAATGTCAAAATGAAAGCTGGACGCTGTGCCACTGCAAACCGCTGTTCCCACCGATCGTTTCCGGCTGCTTTTCGTTGCCGCTTTACAATAGAGAGGATGGCCAGCACTATTAGACACCACTAAAAAAAAAAAAACATCCAGCTTTTATACCTCCCCACTTGCCCTTCTCTCCGTTCTGTCTGTGCAACAGAGAGCAGTGACGTGTTGCAAGACAAGGCCCACTGTCATTCCACAGTGATGAGGTTTTCGACTGCCGAGGGATTAGCAATGTAAGCCGCGGCATATGTGACTTTGTGGAGGCAGTTTGTTTTGTTTCCTTTGTACTCAGAAGCAGTATGAGGTCAGCTGAGTTAAAGTGAAATGTGAGATGAAAGTATAAGGGGGGGGGACAGAAAGAAAGAAAACTTAATTGCTTTAATTCCTCACAAGCTAAAATAGGAAATGGTTTCTCGAACGGTGCCAATACCTGCTGATCATACGCCAAATATTAGCAAATTTAATCCAATCTATCTGAACACTGTGTTTCCCCCCAACATGGCATAAAAGCCGGGCCATTAGCAGTTTAAGCTGTTCTATTAAAAGGCACTACTGTCAGTTCTAATTTAAGTGTAAGGCCCATCTTCTTCTTCTTCTTCTCCCCTTGTACTGTTTGTCCTGTCTTCAGAGTCATCTACTCCTCCTCCTCCTCATAAGCCCATTATAAGGCTCCTTCTCCTATCTGGAGCCTCTCATTGGCAGCTGCAGCATAATTCTGACTCACCTATGAGCCATCGCTGTTTACTGGGATGCTAACGAGACCGAGAGACGAGAAAGTACACAGCTCCCCCGAGAAAGGGAAAGGAATAAACCGGCGATGTTCAAAAAGCAAATTCAATAGCACTTGACTGGCGAAGAAAACGCAGGATAGATTTTATTATATTATTCAGGACTTATCTGCGCTGATGTTATGATAGGGTGAAACTGTGGGTAGCGAGTCTGTTTTATAACACGGCGATCGCAGCTCTCTTCCACTTCCAGCTCGCTTACTGTTAAACATGCAGAATGAGGGCAAAGCCCTATTTAATGTATTTAATAAGGGTATAGTGAAAGTAGCGATTCACACTGAAAACGCCATGAAAAGAAAAGAATCAGGCAGTGTGGACCTCATTATTTGTCGCTGATTAGCAGTTTCACTGGCAGGCGTCCTTTGCTTGCCTGTTTATGGGGCCAAAGCTCAAGAGATAGTGCGACTGGATTTGGCACTGATTAGTGCAGCTTGTTGTCTTCTTGTACAGTTAGTGAGTTGTAGCTACTGACTTGATATCCAGAAATATAGCTACACGTGGCAGCGTTACAAACTCGGTGGGTTTCACTATAATGGTTTGTTGCTCTTTGAGTAAAAGAAAAATAATGTCCCTTTTTAACTTAGGTCAACAAACTTTGGTGTTTAATTATAACCTGGAACAGAAGTAGAGACATAAAGTATGCTTGAAATATTATTTTCTGCTATGAGTCAAGCGCCCCCTGAGTGTAACTGACTGTTCTGTACAATATACACATCTGTTTGATCCTGTTAACCTAACATTGTTTACCTTATTTTTCAGATCGCATGATGTCGGGAGGAAGGCATCATCCCGCATCTAGCCCCAGGCCTGCACAATGCTAAGGACTATTATTTACATAGTGAAGGTCACATCTTGCAGGGCTGAATAGAATTTAATTAAGTCAGCAGGATTGACAGTTCTTGATAAAATGCACACTACTCAACTTAATTGCTTTTTGACAGCTCCGCAGAGTTTGCAGAAAGAAGAAATTGGATTAACAGATGGATAACACTCACGCTCACCTGACTGTGCGCCATGTGCAGACCACAGCACATCAGGCCCTCACAGTGCATGCCAGTCACTGTCTGTGTGCTGTGTGCACATGATGGCGTACCACGCGAACGGTTAGGGTGAAGTGAAAGTGCAGAAAAACAAACCTCGCAGGGTGAAATCTCTACCAGGCATTCCCTTGTGAGATCTGCTTTGGTGCTTTAAGCACCAGCATTGTCTACATCCACAAGGGAAGCAGTGCTAATTAAGTTACAAATGTAAGTAATTAACTGTACCTCGAGGCTAAAATGAGTAGTGATCAACAGAGCGTCACTGTGTACCATTTTTAAGCTCGACGTGATCTCGGTCAATGGCTCTGCGTATCTTCAACAGGAAAAACAGCAGCTTTCATTAACATGGCCGACATCCAAAATCACAATTTTAACGAAGACTAACGAAGTCTTTAAGTGAGTTTTATCAACATGTTTAAATAAGGAATCCCGAGGCGGCGTGCTCAGCGTTTGTACCTGGTATTCGTTCGGCCAGAAGGTGCTGACAGCCAGTTCAACCTGATGCCACTGTTTGCCATGAGACCCCGACGTGTTCCACACTGGACTGCCGAGCGGGCCGCCGTTGACCCGCACGTATGCCCGTAGGGCCCCGGGACTGTGGCCATCACGGCTATACAGGAAGTAGCTGAACTGGACGCAGTGCGTGTCATTTTCACTCAGTGTCTGCAGCAGCAGCTGAGCACGATGACCCACGGCATGCTGGGAGGAGTTCACCAGCATATAGGATCCTGGGGGGAAAAAAGCAGGAAAGAACGCAACAATTAATGGTTGTATTCAACATTTATGTGTTCTTAAACGTCAGGGTCGTTGTGATTCCTGCTGCTCTGTGTTGGCCGGTTTAAGCCTGAAAACAATGTATTAGTTTGTTTAGAATCATTGTTTTCCTGTACACCAACTGTCGTACATGCATCAGAAACAGACATCATCTACAAGTTACGGAAGTGAAGCGTGCATTTTAAAAAAATTAACTAGTCTCTTGAATGCCTGAGGTGTTTATTCGTTTTAAATTGGAAAATGAAGTCAACCACACAGACACTTGCGCTATCTTCTACGCCCGTGTTTTCCTGAGGCAGTAATAACTTTTTGGACATTCATGTATTTTTCATTCATGTATTTTACAATTTGACTGTGTTGTTTACTTTAGAAACGAGGGACAATATTGAAAACAGTCGTTTGAGTTTTTTTCTATATGTAATAATGGAAAATGGGAAAATGCACAATCTACAGTACTGTGCAAAAGTCTAGAGACACCTGTCATTTTTTTATATTGTGCTCGGAAAATGGGAATTAGGTGCAGCGACTTTTTCAAACATACATTTAAATGCAGCATATAAGGCGATTCTAATGAGCTTCAGCACAGCTTGAACTGTTATTTCTTTACGTAGCCTTCGGGAATAATTCTCCAGGCTTCTTGAAGAAAACATGAAAGTACTTCTTTGGATTTTGGCTCCTTTTATTTTGCAATAACGTTGAGGTCCAGGCTCCAGTGAGATCAATCCATGACTGATAGAGTTCCTGTGTATTTTTTTTTGAGTCACTGTCACGATGAGAAATTCCATCCAGATGGTATTACATGGAAGATCAAAATGTGGCTTAATAATTGCATCAAATCTGATCTGAGAAGATCAGAACAAACACCAGTGTCTGAAATCCAGCCCCAGATCACGACAGTGCCTCCACCTTATTTTATAGACGTTACAGACGCTCACGGTCGTACCCATCTGATCTCCTCCATACATGTTGGTGATCATTTGAACAAAAGATTCTGGATTTTGGGTTCTTCACTTCGTCAAACCTGTTGACAATGATTTTCAGTCCAGTTCTTGTGGAATTTGGCATACATCAACCTTTTCTCCCCCTTCTTCTTGACAGTAGATAGAAGTGGACTGAAGAGCCATATGTGTCTCTCAGGTCGTGTGTCAGGTTTCTGCTAGATTTGTCCCGTTTCTAAAGGACATGACTTTCAGATACTGTTCATCTGTACATGTTCTCATCCCAACGCGTAAAATATTGCGATTGTGACAAATCGTCTGTATTTTACACGGTGGGAATGATGATGCTGTTTTAGGCCTGCCGCCTGTATTTTCTTTTTGTCCTCCACTTTCCAGTTTCCACAGATTTTTTAAGGACACACACAGAAATGTGTCAACGTTTCAGCTGATGGCTGCTTGGGAATCACCTTGTTGATGCAAAAATGTTATTTTATGGCTTTTGAACTGTTTTGTATTTGACATTTCTCTGAGTCAGCTAAAGAAATGGGCACAAATTATGTGTTTTTATGACAGCGTCCTACTAGCAACTTTGAATTCAATCAGAATACTTTATTAAGCCCTAAGGAAACTGTGTATTCACACTTGCTCTAAAACAGTAAGAACAGAATCTAACTAAATACAGGTTGCAACAGATAACATAATAGCTCTAATTATTATTATTATTATATCTGTGTGTTACACAAAATTAATATAATTTGACAACAAGTTGCCCCTTTTATCTTTGTTATTTTCTCTGTAGAGGATGTGCAAAAGTGCAGTCTTTGTGTGTGTAT
>VURO01018981.1:0-15074 GCA_015108175.1 Pelvicachromis taeniatus
ACAAATCCTCTTACGATGTCACAAAAATCATGAAAAAGCCTTCGAAAAGCCACACCGGACAATAAGCCGCAGGGTTCAAAGCTTGTGCAAAAAGTAGCGGCTTATAGTCCGGAATTTACGGTAGTTCATGGTTGACCAACATATAGCAAATAGGATCCATGTGCACCAGTAAGAGAAAGCGAGTTTTCCCTTTGGAGTGTTGGTTATGTCCCACTGTTAAGAATAAAACACGTATCCATGTCTTCCCTGCCTAATCTTTTCCAAGAGCCTAACCCGGAATGTAACAACTGGCAATGATGATTTTAAAGATTTCCACAGCGTGAAAGAGGCTGTAGAGGTACTGTGTTCAAACGTAAGACAGGAGAAATCAAAAAAAAAAAAAAAGACTTTCTTCACAACTGAAGCGGAACAGCTTTTAGCAGTAGCCTTGATGAGCTAACATGGCAATGCATGTGGGTCGTGTTGACAAATTTAATGAATCGAAGGAGGATTTTGAGTGATATTTGGAGCGGTTAGATCAATGGATGTTGGCGAATGATGTTTCCGATGAGAAGAAAGTATGCACGTTTCTCTGTGATCGTAGCCGATACATAAAGGCTGCTAAAGAACCTTGTGTCTCCGAGAGTGCCGAATACTGTAGGATATACAGCACTGACTGAAGCATTAAGTGTGCATTATAAGACAACTCCAGTGGTGATAGCGGAGCGATTTCGTTTTCAGAAACATAACCAGAAAGAAGAGGAGTCAATTTCTGACTACGTTGTAGCCCTGAGCCATGTGTAATTTTGGGCAACATTTGGATGAGGCCCTGAGAGATTGCTTTGTGGAGCACAAGCTACTGTCAGAAAAAGATCTTACATTTCCAAGTGCATGTGAGATTGCCATATCCATGGAACTCGCTTCAAAGAATACTATGGAGTTCTCAGGACACCATGGACCTCACCAAGAAAATGCCTTGACAAATGCTCCAAATTTTTCCAACAAAGGATGGAAAGGACAAAACAGGCAAGAGGGTAATAACAAGCTAAGGAGCTGGAAGGGACCTAATAAAGACACAGGATCAAAGAAACCATGCTATCGTTGTGGTGGAAAACATTCAGCACAGGAGTGCATATTTAAGAGTGAAAAGTGTCATGTTTGTGCAAACATAGGACACATTGCATGTGCTTGCATGAATAAAACAAAAAAACCAGTCAGCAAACTCAGTATGTGGAAACTGAGGATGAATACCCAAGTAGGAATGATGAAGCTGAACTTTTTGGAGTGTATTCAGTGTACTCCCTCACCTCCAGTGAAAAGGGATACACAGTGAATGTTGTGGTGGGAATAAAGAACACCTCCATGTTGCTGGATACAGGATCAGCAGTGTTGGTGGTATCAGACAAGTATTATCAGGCGCATCTCACTCATTTCCCTATAAAACCAGCCAGTGGGCTAAAGCTCAAGTCCTACTCAGGCCAACACATTACTGTTCGTAGATATATTATGTTACTAGTACAGTATGAGACCGAAAAACTCACCCTACCACTGATCATTGTTCATCAGTTGTACAGCTGAACTGGAAACAGATCTTCACAGTACACAAGGTACTGGTGCAGAAAAGTAAAGCCAGGAGTACTTGGAGTGATTCAGCGCGATCAGGCAGTATTTTTGGATGACCAAGGCTGCATCAAGCGATTTAAAGCCAGAATCCACACTAAACCAAACACCACACCAATTTTTTGTAAAGCTCGCCCAGTTCCCTATGTACTAAAAGATGCTGTAGAGAAAGAGTTGGACAGATTGGAAAAGGTGTAAGTCATTTCAAAGGTTGAGAAAAGTGAGTGGGTGTCCCCTTGTCATGGTACTTGGTCTATGACCCAGCGTTTTGTGTTTATTGTGATTATTATTATGTATAGGCTCTTGTTTTAGGTTGTGGTTCTGTTTTGCCCCTCATGATGTTCTGTGTTTCCTCTGTTATGTGTTCAGTCATCCCTGCCAGTGTGCCTCTGTGCTCCCTGTGTAAAGCCCTTGACTTTGAGTCTGTCTGTGCTTAGGTTTTGAGGTTCCAGTTTTATTGTGAATGTCTGTCCGTTAATGTGCCCTGTCACCCTTGTTCTGTGTTCAGTCTCACGTCCCTGAGTGCAGCATGTGTTTCCTGTTTTACTTTGTAGTTCTGTGCCTCATGTGAGTGTGTCCCACTTTGCCCTCGTTTCTGTCATTTGTATCAGCTGTGCTCCCCATGTGTTCTGAGTCCCCTCGTTATCTGTCTGTATATTTATATCAGCGTCTCCTTTAGTTCCCTGTCACGTTGTACCCTCAACCACTGTGCATGTTTGAGGATGACCCAGGTCTCTGACCCATAGAGAAGAAAGGGCAGTACCAGTGTACGGTACAGGCGGATTTTAGTGATGAGGGTGACGTTTGTCTTCTTCCAGATGCACCATCGGAGTGAGGCAAAAGCAACCGCCCTTTGACCAATTCTTAAATGTATTTCTGCTGTTGATGCCACTTTCTTTTGTTGCACCAGAGACCTGAGGTGCTGTGAAATTACTTATGCTATAACATCATTATTATATATGTGTGTATATTATGTGGAAAAAGTGGCAGTAGAAGCAAGTATAGGAGCAAATTATCCTGCAATTTATCATTTCAGCACATAGGTTTTTTTCACTAATCACCTTAGCCAGTGTAGAAGATTTAGTGTGAAGAAACTTTTCTAGCACCAATGAAAACATTTATGAAAAGGATTCAGATCATTAAAAGGGGACAGTCAACTCCTACGCTGCTGAGTTTGATAATTAAACAAAATCAACGTCATCAGTGGCACAACATTTTCAGATTAGTAGATATGAAAAATCACTTGGTTGACCAGATGTTGTAAGATTAACCAGGTATTTTATAAAATACACCCACTTAATATGAAACAGTATATTTTAATCTGGTCCAATCATTTTGTTCAAAAGTGATTACGCATCCTTCTTGTTGCCTCTTTTAATTTGGCAACAAACAACCCCAGTGTGAGCTGAAGATCACTGCTTGATGAAGACATAAGAAGCCACATCATCTGCAAAAAAAACACAGACAGAATAGTAAAAACACTGAAATAGAAACTTTCTGCCTCTTGTCTGCCTTTAGAAATTATGTTCCTAAAAATTATGAACAGACTCATTGACAGAGGGGGAGCTCTGAATGTTCTGGCCTGAAAACTGGTTTGATATCCCACATTCTCAATGCACCCAACCCAGGCCAAGTACTATGCAGTCATGTTTGCTGTAAGAGTACAGATGATAGTCAGGACCCGCTCCCACAATCTAAGGTTTATAGCGGTGTGGTCTGTGGCATCAGGAGTCACGCCTCACTGGCTTTAAAGCAGAATGTTCTGGGTCCTGTGGTTGTTGTTGTTGGTGTGTTCGCCTGCCAACTGAAAAGCTGCAGCTGTGAATGTAAAAGTTACGACAAGGGGAATAAATTGCGCTGAAAAGTGGAAATATGTGGTCGGGTCTGCCATGCATCTGTTACAAGCAGTTAACACAGGTATAAAATCAGCCGATCACATGGCAGGAAATCTCAGCTATGTTCAAATTCAAACCAAGTATCATAAAGATAATTTAAATTGCCTTAAATATGGAACAGTTATAGGTGCTACATGGGCTGGTTTTGAGTTTTCCAGAAACTGCTGATCTACTGGGAGCGAGGAGGTGATAGCTCAGTAGGTAGAATGCTCGCCTCATGATCGGAAGGTCGGGGCTTCAAATCCACTGAACCGCTTACCCCTCAGAGAAGTAATTTCCCTCTGTGGGACAATTAAGGGATTAATTTCTTTCTTTCCTTGCACAACCATGTCCACCATTTACAGAGAAAGAAAAAGAGAAAATATCCAGTGTGAAGCAGTTCTGTGCGAAACACTGATGCCAGAGCGTGGCAAGACCGACAGAAAGACAACAGTAACTCGAATAACCACTCATTACGATCAAGAACAGAATCTCTGAACATACAACACATCTAACATTGAAATTGATGGTACAGCAACAGAATACCATGGTAGGTGCTAAGAACAAGAAACTGAATTCACAAAATCTTCAAATTCTGGTGATAATAGATTCAAAAAGGCTAATCTCCATTTCTACTTCAACATTCAGCTGACAGTCTTAATTTGCTATAAGTAACACAACGGTATTGCTCTGTTCTGCCTTGTTTCAACATTTCAGGCTGTTGGTGGCATAATGATGTGGGGGGTATTTTCTGGGCAAACTCTAGGGCTTAGTACCAATTAAACATAGTTTGAAATGCCACAGTCTACCTGAATATTGTTTCTGACCATGTCAGTTCTTTTATGATGACATCTATCTTCTGATGACTACTTTCATTAGGAAGCGCACACAATCTGTAGTCAAAAAACGTAAATAATCTTTAACTGATTACTTGAATATGAAAAATGAGTTCCCTGTACTCAGTGAACTCAACCTGCAAGGTCACCAGATCTTATTCCAATACAGCACCTTTGGGATGTGATGGAATGGGAGAGTTCCATTATGGCATTGCAGCTGATCTGCAGCAGCTTCATGATGTTATCATATTAATAAGGACCAAGATCACAGAGCAATGTTTCCAGAGCCTTGTTAAATCTATGTCACAATGAATTACGGCATTTGACCCATTACTGGTTAGGTGTACTTAATAAAGTATCTGTTGAATGCATATAGACATTTTTTTAATGTTTTTATATTTTGTCAAATGTTTCTCAAACACAATCTCAATGTAAACATTCTATTTGAATTTAAAATCTGTACATAAAACATCTTTAATCTGTTTTTTGTTCCCAAAGTCCCAAAAAAGTAGAAACAACTAGATATCATTGACCAAAATACAGAGCAGGAATGAATGTAATATTATTTAATTGAAAAAGACAATAATTACATGCAGCTTTAAATTTTGCCTTCCGATATGCAATAAATCTAAGTTACAGGCTTTGAGAGCCCAAATGGTGGAGCAAACAAATTGCTGGAACCAAACAAACAAAAAAGTCTCAAATATATGGTCAATAACAGAATATGAGGTTCTTTTCAAAATTCAGGAAATGCTCAAAATTGTCATCAAATTCAACGTTTAACTTGAGAGTAGACACTGTCCTCAGCAAACTCTCTCTTTCTTCTTCCTCTTGTTTTTCTTTCAGAGAAATTAACTGAGTCGTAGTTTAGTTCTTCGTCAGCTTCACCCTGCTTTGTAATTAAAACAGCGAGCAAAAACAGTAATAAAGAACTAGTAAAACAATATTTTAACTAACAATATTTGTTAATACCTACCGCTTGGTACAATTTGTCATTTTGTGCTCCCGATATAACACTTTCTGTTCCTGTAAATATGAAAGTATGTTAAAAATGCACTTAATGTGGCATTCTTTTCTGAATTTGTTTATAGAAATGTATATTCTATAAATATAGAATATACATTTATTTTCCATTTCCAAGTGCAATGGGATAGTTTTAGCTTTTTAAGGAAGACTTCAGCTTCTATAAAACTTACCTTTAAAGTGTTTCCATATTCTTTTGTAGAAGATGAGGAAAATGTTTCCAATGACAGAAATGGACAAGCACACTACTAAGGTCATATGGATAAATATTGATTGTGTTGTTTGATCTAGAAAACAAAAACAAAAAATTCTTCTTAGAAAGTCTTATGCCTCGTGTTGAAATAACATGTTATTGAGTGTTAATGCCAGTACTTAATTCATAATCATACCAAGTTCCACTGAAGTTCCATTTCCTAATAATATCTCCCCACATGTGGCCACAGCACAGTAGTAAGTCCCAGCATCAAAAGCGCTGATATTTTTAGAGAAGCGATAAACACAGTTTTTCTGAGACTCTGATCTTTTCTCACATTCATTATTTCTATTTCCATCAGAATACATGATGTTTGGGTGAGAGTTTTGTGATCCTGCTCTGAACCAGAACACATGGTCTCCTGGACATGCCTGGTTCTGAGAGTAAGAGAGGACTGAACACTGAAGAGTCACTGTGTCTCCTGCATGGACTGGTTTTGATTCTGTCGGCTGCTGGACGACAGTATAGTTCGATGTACTCTGAATGCTTCCTTTGTAATACAAAACACAAACATTATTGAAAACATGCTCAGAAAACTTAAAATATTTGATAAATCAAGGTACAAAATTACCTTTTACTAACAAGTATGTCCCACTCCATTCAGCATTAATCCACTCTATGATTCCACAGTGATAGATTCCCTCATCCTCTTGGCTTGTCTTCACAATGATCAAGTTGCTAAATTTTTTATCATTATTTACTTTAAATTTAAAATTTGAAAATTCTGGACCATATTGCGATGGTGTATTTTTATACATTGCCAATATTATTTTAAGAGTTTCGCCAATGTTCTGCTTGTACCAGTAGATTGCTTTACTGCTCAGCTCTTCCGGTAAAGCACATGTTAAAGTTGCTGGTTCACCAAGTTGAACTATTTTCACTGGCACCAGAGAGTCTGAGTTAAAACAAAACACAGAAAAACAAAATTGAAAATTTTTAAATTGTTATAATTTAAAAAATATTATTGTTATTATCTATAACTCTACAGGTATATATTTTACAATAAAAAACATTTCAGATTTATGAACAGAAAAAAGTAACACTTACATCCTTGATGAAGAAATAGCCATGTCATCCATAACCCCACCATCTTGATACTACTCCTTTTTAGGAACCTCATTGCTATTTCTGTGAGTGAAGGAAGTGAGATGAGTGACTGAATCAGACCACCTATGCATATAATGCCTCTGATTGGTTAAACCATGAAAGATTCAAAAGTACACTTCCTGTCACACTGATCTCAATCGGAGGTTTTTCTTTTTCATCTTCTATTGAAGTTGTTCAGATTGTTCAGTTTTTATATTTGTATTCAAGTTTGAGATTGTAAAGTCATGTTCTCAAACAATAAGCATGGCTACATGGATGATAATTCTTGTTATGTACAACAAGACATACGCCAGATATGTAGCACTTTGTATTTTTGAGAACATTAGCTGTTTCTTTGGTGGGAAGGTCATGACCGTTTCTTCCTTAGATGAGTTGAAGAGCAGACTGAACTAACAGAATAATGCCAAGTGCAAGATTTTAGTTGTGATTTTTTTTTTAATTAAATTATGCAGGCTTTTTCTTCCCCATCAGTTAGCTTCAGGTACACTCTTAATCCTAGATCATGTGTATCATGACGGTAGTTATAAAATCAAACTTTTTGTCAAAAGGTTTCCTTCTTCAGCCCCTGCACAAACTATCATCAGGTTCCTTACCTCCAGTTTATCCAGAGGGAGTATTGAGGTGCATCTTTAAGACTGACTAAGCGGGGTTGGGGGAGGGTCTGTGCTGACGGACGTAGGTTACTGGCCTGGTAGCCTGGCTGCCCCTGGGTGGGTATGAGGCGGTATGCGGGCTTGGAGTACTGGGGGTGCTCTGCATCCGGGCTGAGACTCTGGCTGCGTCCTGATTGGTGTGTCACTGAGGTTGTGGGTGGATGGGTGCACGGGGGCTCAGCCCTGGCGCAGAGGGCCTCTGGTGCATCGGCCTAACCAGGGGGCTCTTCAACTGGCGGGGAAGTTGTTACATCCTTGCAGGAGTTCTCTGCTCTCCTGAAGTTGCAATCCCTCTGGCGACCAAAACATCCAGGAGCTCAAACGTAAATGAATACACACACAGGGAGATGAGGAAAAAGGAGGAAGAACAACAAACAACGAGCACACACGGAAAACAAGAATATTTGCACAGACCCCCATGGGCAGGACAACCCACGAGGATCGCCAGCCTTTCAGAGTTTCACCAACAAGTGTAAATAATAAATACAATAAAGTGCCTGTCATATTAAATTGAAAATACATCACAATGACTCCAGGATGTTCGAAATTCCTTTAGTTCAGTCATGAGGTTCAACTTTCTTCTGGTTTGTAGTCTGTTAGCTAACTTTAGTTAGATAAGCCAGCATTCAGGCATTTTCAGTTTCAAAGCACTCCTGAGTTCAATGAAATAGTCAGGGCGTGCTTCACACAGGTGACCTCAGATGAGATGAAAGAAGCAGTACATGGTCTCCTCCTTCTCATCCATTGAAAAAGAAAGTTTCCCAGTTAAAAGGTGATTTTCCATCATTGAGCAGAATCCCAAATCAATGTCCATTTCCAAGGAATGTTAAAACATGAATGTTACTACATTAAAGCGAATGACGAGTAGACCCAAACAATGGAGATGAAGGTGCCTGTTTAATAAAAACGAGCCTTTATTCTTTGGCTGCACAAAAAAGCAGCAACTGAGGTACTGTGAAAAACAAACAAAAGTACATACAAGTACGCATATTGAGACACAGCCACTATATCGCACACAGGGAAACGAGGAAATGGCAGACAGGCAGGGAACACAGCTGACACTAATTAGACAAGATGATACCGGGAGGAAACAAATCAGGATACACACAGGATGCAAGACTCTCCAAAGTAAAACAGGAAACATGAACATAGAACCAAGAACACTAGACACAACACAAGAAACACAAGAGAGGCACAGAGAACACAGAAACACTGGAAATAATTACAAATAACTCAAAAATTAATTAAATCAATGAATAAACAAAAACACAAAATCACTAGACTCCAGACCATGACAGCAATAGTTATAGATGTCATTATTATTTTTATTATTATTGTTTTTGTTGTTGTTGTTATGAATATTAGCACAGATGATGCATCGCAAAGCAGCCCGTGCAGCTGTGCATGATATAACACTAACATACAAACTAACATGGGACTAGGTAACCTAGCATAAAAAGCAAACAAAGCTATAATTCACATTACAATTTCCATTCAATTATTTAAGGCAGAAACAAATTACATTATCTAACTTAAAAAAACATTAAAAGCAGCAAATATATTGTCAATTCAAGCTCATCTAACAGCAAAGGAAAACAGACAACGCGATGCTGCTGCAATAACAAACAACAAGCAAGGCTCAGTTCAGCTAAACTGAACAAGAAACACTTTCAACACAGTTAATCCCGACTTTCACATTCCTTAATTTATACTGTCAATCTGCACAAGTGCTTTCTCATACTACAGTTATCTCCAACCAACACAATTTGTATTTACTAAACAAGCATCTAACTCAGCAGCACTCCATTTAATTTCTCTTACAAAGATCAAAAAGCTACCTATGGAGTGAGCGGGACTAAATTTTTAAGTAAATCACATGGTACTTTTTTTTTCAAGAAATACAAAACAAACAAAAAACAAACAAAACTCAACTTTGGTATTGAAATCAGGATTTAACTTGAGAGTAGACACTGTCCTCAGCAAATTCTCTCTTCCTTGTGCCTCTCGATTTTCTTTCACTGAAGTTCAACGCAACATAGTTTACTTGGCCATCAGTTTCAGTCTGTGTAATAAAGACATGCAATAATAACAACCAATTTAAATAATGTTAATGAGCTGTTCAATCATATTTTAAATGAATAACAAGCATTTTCATGACTTACTGGTTGGTGTGAGGTGTCAATTTGGGCTTCTGACAAAACATTTTCTATTCATAAAAATGAATTCAGTTATTATAACAAATAGAAAATAGTAAACTACTTCAAAATGTATTGCCTCACTCATATAAATATATAACACAAATTTTAAAAAGGTGGTAAACAAGGGGACACGAAACATTTTTATATTTAAACAATGCAAACGCTAATTGAATAATAGGACAACCTTAGCTTTGGAAATAATTTTAGCTTCGCACATCGCTTACCTTTATTTTGCGCTCTTCGGATGCAGATGAGGAAAACATTTCCAGTGACAGAAAGAACCAAACACACTGTTATTAAGGCCAGTTGAATAAATACCGATTGTGTTTTCTGCACTACAAAACAAACAACCAGAAAGATATGTCAAATCTTCCAAAAAAGTCAGTCATATTGATGCCAACATATATTGAGTAGAAGTTCCAGTAGTAGACAAAAACATCATACCAAGTTTCAGATCTGTTCCATTTCCAAATAATATCTCCCCACATGTGGCCACAGCACAATAATAAGTCCCTTCATCGGAGGAGCTGATGTTCTTAGAGAAGCGATACACACATTTATTCTGAAGGGCAGGTGGTTTTTCACATCCATTGCTTCTATTTCTGCCAGTGTAGATGATGCTTGGATGAGTTTTGTTTGAACCAGCTCTGAACCAGAACACATCATGATCCCCTGCACATGTGTTGTTGTTAGAGTTGGCAAAGACTGAACACTGGAGAGCTGTTGTGTCTGCTGGACTGACTGGATCTGATACAGCTGGCCACTGAACAACAGTATAGTTTGATGCCCTCTGGGTGTTTCCTGTTTAATAAAAAATATAAAGACAATGTTCAAAACATGCTCAAACACACTAACACATTTTTTGACTGTATTCCAGTTTATTACCTTTTACTAGCAAATATGTCCCACTCCATTCAGGATTAAGCCATTCTATGATTCCGCAGTGATAGAGTCCTTCATCCTCTTCGAGTGTCTTCAAAATGGTCAGATTGCTAAAGGTCTTTGTATTACATGCGTCATATCTTGATCTAAATATTTCTTGAGCATACTGAGGTGCTCTAGTTCCATACAGTGTCAAAATCAATTTAAGATGATCCCCGATACTCTGCTTGTACCAGTGGACTTCGATACTGCTGAGCTCTTTATTGCTGGGTAAAGCACATGTTAACGTTGCTGGTTCACCAAGCTGAGCAATTTTCATTGGAACCAGAGAATCTGAATTAAGAGAACACAGAAAAATAATGACGTGAAAATGTTCTAATGCAAAATGATTTATTTTATTTTCACCAGGTATTTGATATGAAATTTCTCATCATAGAATAGTTGTGGAGAAAATTGAAGAGCACTTACATCCCTGGTGAAGAAAAAGCAAAGTAATCCATAGCATCATCATCATGACACTGCTCGTTGTTGAGAACATGGTCTTTCAGTGAGTGGATGTGGCAAGACGATCATGTTAGGTAAGGCTGTAAAATGATTCTGATTGGTTAACACAGACAGATTCAAAAGTACCCTTCATGCCACACTGGTCCCCTCCTGCACTCTGTAAAACATTTCACCTCTCTTTGATATTCTGTTGCAATTATCCAATTGGGAACTTTTGCTTCTCTATAGTAATTATTAGTTATTCTCTTTCTTCCTTTTCCTTTCATCTGAAGGACATAAACAGCAAGTGGAACAGTTTGTGGTATGTAGTGCAAGAAATAACCCAAAAACACAACATGCTGCATTTCTGACAACTTGACCAGGAGAAAAGCTGTCGCGCAGGATGGAGCGAAGCCTTTTGCCCAACTAACATGCAACTTTATTTATTTATATGTTTTTGCATTTTTCATTAAAAAAAAACCAAAACAATCAGCACGTGCATTAAATGTCACTCATGTTAACCCCATGGTGGAGCTAGAGGTAAAGACAGAATAATGTTACCTCCAAGACCTTAGCACTGTTTTTCTTTCTCAATGGCATGTCTTCTTTGCATCAGCTGGCTGCATAAAGAATATCAAAAATCCCTATACAAAGATATGGTGTATGATGACCTACGTCATGAAATCAAATCATTATGTTTTAAGACAGTTTTTCTTTATTAGTCTGAGAAAACTCTCCACAGCATGGACTGGCTTCATGTCCTCATCAGTGCAGAGGAACAGATCCTATAGAAAAATTAATCAAAAGCACACAATCAAAAGCAACCCTTCCCAGGTCACTGACCCACATATCCACATAATCCTGGATGTATGACGAAGAGTGACGAAGGCCACTGAACTGGAAACCTTTTGCCATTTGACTCTAGAAATTATTTCCTTATTTCCTTCCAAAGAGGATAATTTGCCACGAGGAGCCCTTCTGCTCAAAAACTGCAGATTTCAAGACCATCATCAACAATTATACTCTACACAAAAATTTAGAGAGGCAATTTGAAAACGTATCAGAGCTCAATGGGAATTTAGTCCTGAGGCATCTCCTCCCAGATATGGATCAGGGCATCACTGAGTTCCTGAGCTGTCTGAGGTGCAACCTGCTGGTGTCATATGGACTGAAACATAATGTCTCAGAGTTGTTCTAATGAATTTAGATGAGTTGAGCATGGGGCCCAGTCAATTCCTTTATCATCCAGGAATTACCTGCATACTCTTGCAACATGAGGCCACGTATTGTCATACACCAGGAGGACCCCACAACCCACTGCACCTGCAAAGAGTTTGACAGTGGATCCGAGGACATCTAATGGCAGTAAGGGTTCTGTTGCCTAGGACTTAGAGGACTGTGCATTTTTCCATGGATTTCCTTCCTCAGACCACCTCTGACCCCACCAACAAACTGGTCTTGCTAAATTATATTACAGGAATGTTTTCCATGGCTTCTCCAGATCCGTTTGCATCTGTTACATGTGTTCAAATCAATCCAACTTTATTTTTAGAGCACTTCAAAAACAACATGGTTGGCCAAAGTGCTCTCCATTTAAAAACAGCGATAAAAGTTAAAAGCCATACAGACAAAGAGAATTAAATAACAGTAAGATAAATAAATGAAAGAAAGATAAAAATGAATCGGTAAATATTAAAACATGAAGAAAATAGACAATAAAAAAAATTAACAAATTACAGAAGATTAGGAGCAACCAAAACTGACTACAAGCTGACTCTGGTACTACTACTAAAATGTCTTGGAAAAAAGGTGTGTTTTCAAAAGTGATTTGAAGATTTCAAGTGTTGGGGCCAGGCAAATTATGGAATAAGTTGACTCTCCAACTGTGCTTTGAAGTGCTTTAAAACCCGATTGAAATACCTCAAAAATGAGGTGAAAATGGCCGGCAGCTGTGAAGACACTACAATGGGTCCCACCCAGACCCATTGTTAGCAGTATAAACTCAGCCACCTACATTTCTAAACACCTTGCTATGATCCTAGCACCCCTTGTGGCGAACACCCCACATCGCATCAAAAACTCCACCAACTTCACCAACAAGGTCCAGAAACTTGAGCCAGATGAAAATATGGTGTCCTTTGATCTAGTCTCTCTCCTCACTTGCATACCTACAACTGACTGTCAGAAAACAACTACAGGAAGGCTACAGGCGCCTTGGAAGACAGAACCACCCCTGATCAGATTTGCACACTGTTAGACCTCTGCCTTACCACCACATCGTTTAAATACAATGGAGGTTTTTACAGACGAAAACATGGATGTGCCATGGGTTCCCTGGTATCACCTATTGTAGCCAACCTTTACATGGAGGAAGTGGAAAGAAAGACCCTTGGCACTTTTAAAGGTAGAGCACGTAGCCACTGGTACAGATATGTGGACGACACCTGGGTCAAAATCAAAACTCAAGAAGTAGAATCCTTCACTGCTTATATCAACGCTGTAGATAAAGACAAAGTTCACCAGGGAAGACACAAAGGATAACTTTGCCATTCCTGGACTGTGCCGTGCGCATTGAAGGGAATGGAAACCTCAACATTGAAGCTTACTGGAAGCCCACACACACGGACCAGCATTGTTGCTAAAATTCGTTTTGGAAATCAGCGATAACCCTCACTTGATTCACAACCTGAACCTATTTAGAACCTGTTTAGAAGTTCTATACAGTCTTGCTAATGACCTACTAATTCTATTCAGGTGTGTTGCAGGACACATGTAAAAGTTTCAGGGCACCGGCCCTCGAGGACTGGAGTTTGACTCCTGTGATCTATGGCCTTTGGTTTTTGTTTTCTGCTTGTTGGGTTTTCTGCCAAGTCCAGTAAGTGAGAATGGATCGTGTGGACTGAATGCTGGATTGGTTCATGTATTGGATACCCTAACTGCCTTGGACCTTTCCCCTCCCTGTATGTTCCCTTGTCAGACTGTACAGTCGTGGCCAAGGTTTTGGGAACTTTTCCCATTCCCAATAGTTATGCAATTCTCAAAACTTTTGGCCACGACTGTATATTCAACAATAATCTTCTATTGTAAACAAACTCTTCAAACTTCTTTAGAGAGCTCTGTCTTTTGAGTTTGCTCACCTGGTGCCTGATGTGACAAAACTACATTGTAATATTGTTTCTCAAATCAATACCAACCATTTCTGTAAGTAAAGTTATTGTTTACATAATTACATTTTCTTTTGTATTAAAGTCTTTCTAAAATGTTATTTTAAAGATACAGATGAGATATAACAATATATGTTGCATAGAATTTGTCTAAATACAGAAAATATAGGAAAATAAGCACTAACATTTGTATTTTTGATTGTTTCTTTTTAAAATAAAATATCTTGGGAGCAAATCAACTCAATATCTCAAAACTTACCACTTTATAAAATAATTTATTTTTTCTTGTGGTGTCTTGAATTAAAAAGAAAAAAAAAAACCCACATCTGAGACCTCAAAAATATATTTTTAATTGCAGAAAGAATGACAATCAATGAATACGATTTAAAATCAGGTATTCAAGAAGTGTGACAAAAGTAAATTTCGGGCTTTGAGAGCCACTCGGTGATGAAGCAAAAAAATAAAAAATTGTAAACAGTCAATATTTAACAAAGTGAAGAAAAAAAAAATAACATGATTAAAATGTCACAAATATAGGATCTATTTTAATATCAGATATCAGTTTCAATTTAAATTTAAATTTCAGGAGATGCTCAACATTGTTCATCAGCATTTAACTTGAGAGTAGACACTGTCTTCAGCACACTCTCTCTTCCTTTTTCCTCTTGTTTTTCTTTCAGAGAAATTCAGTGCAGCGTAGTTTAGTTCATTGTCAGCTTCTTCAGTCTGTGCCGTAGTTAAAAACAGATATATAAAAAAGAATATTATATAATTGAGAGAGAGCTAGATAGAGAGAAAAACAATTGTCACATCTCATTTTTTTAATACTTTCTAATTATTATTACTTACAAGTCGGTGTGAGATTTCAGTTTGTACATCTGAGAAAGCACCTTCATTTCCTAAAAATAATAATAAATAAAAAAAAATACAAAACAAAACAAACACAAAAAAAAAAAATAAGATAAAAAATAAAAATAAAATAAATAATAATTATTATAATAA
>VURO01018981.1:29341-45933 GCA_015108175.1 Pelvicachromis taeniatus
CTTGCACATAAAGGCAAACAGAAAGTCACAGTTACTACTGACAAACAAACAAAGCATGGAAACTTGAGCATTTCTGTGGTTGGGCTTTCAGAGAGGTGTGAATGCGAAGGGGCTTTTCTTCCTGTGTCACTCTCTTGGTCTTGCAGCAGTGTTTTATCAATTTCAAAAAAGGCAAATGTGGATTTGGGTGATTCCTCGTTTTCACTAGTTCCTGGTGGGTGATGGTCTCCACCAGGGCTGCCCTTTCTTACTGATTCTGTTTGTAATTTTTATGGACAGAATTTCTAGGCGTGGCCAAGTGGCAGAAGGTTTGGGAGGTCTCAGAATCTCATCTCTGCTTTTCGCAGATGATGTGGTTCTGTTGGCTTCATTGGATGAAGCTTGCCTTTTTGAAGAATTCGCAGCCGAGTGTGAAGCAATGGGAATGAGAATCAGGACCTACAAATCCAAGGCCATGGTCCTCAGCCAGAAAAGGGTGGAGTGCCCACTCAGGCCAGGGATGAGTTCTTGCCCCAAGTATGAGTTTAAGTATCTCAGGGTGACGAGTGAGTGAGAGCTGAGTGTAAAAGTGAAGCTCTCAATTTACCGGTCGAGCTACGCCCTTACCCTCACCTATGGTCACGAGCTGTGGGTAGTGATTGAAAGAACGAGATCGCAGATACAAGTGGCAGAAATGGGCTTCCTCCGAAGGGTGGCTGGCCTCTCCCTTAGAGCGAGGGTGAGAAGTTCGGCCATCTGGGAGAGTTGAGCCGCTGCTCCTTCACATCGAAAGGAGCCAGTTGAGGTGGTTCGGGCATCTGACAAGGATGTCTCCTAGTTGAGGTGTTCCGGGCATGTCCCACTGGTAGGAGGCCCCGGGGCAGACCCAGGACACGCTGGAGAGATTATATCTCTCTGCTGGTCTGGACAAGCTGGAGGAGGTGGCTGGGGAGAGGGAGGTCTGGGCTTCTCTGCTTGGACTGCTGCCCTCGCAACCTGGCCCCGGATAAGCAGAAGGGGATGGATGGATTTACAATATAACTGTTTTAAGTAGAGTAATGTGTATCAAAAACATCTCATGTGGGAAGAGTAAAAGAGACCTGGTCATACTGTGACTGTTCTAATGACACTTTTGTATGTTTTTAAGGCTTTCAATGAAAGATGGGAGGTGCTAATGAATTGTTCCTGCCCTTTGTGGCAAGGGCAGGACTTTTTAAATGATTGTCAAATTGTTAACTATAGGTTTGAACCCTTGTTAAATCATCAGAATCAGAATACTTCATTAATCCCGGCGGAAATTATGTAAATCTGTGTATAAAGTGTGTACTACATGCATAACTGACAGCTTGTTCAGATTAATGATGGGTGAAGTTAATTAAACCTTTAAATGCAGTTGTATAACCATTGCATATAGATTGCATTTCATGATAGATGCATAAGGTTGCAATTGTGTGTGGTTTTAAAGTACAAACAATGTTTGCCATTTAGAAAGCAACAAAGAAAACAAAATCAAGTCAGATGTTTAAGCTAAAAGTACCCTGCTGAAACCTTGCAGCTCTTCTCTCACTTCACATCCTGTTGAAACTCACAGTGAGGGGATTGTTCTGAGTAAACAGCTTCGGTTTGATCAAAGGGCGGAGAAATGGCCCACCACAACCTTTATCGGTGTAGCTGTTGCATGGAGCTTTGCTTGTTGTTCTCATGAGAAAAATGAACAAGGCTTTCTTTCTTTATGCTGTCAGACCAATGAGAACGATTGGCTTGCTTCAATTATGTAAAATACTGTGCTTTCATTTACATTTTAAAAAAAGTTTTGGTGGAGAAAGATACAACATAATGACAAAACCCATCTCTCTTTTCATTTGCATATTGCATACGGAAACCAAAGATAAAAAGGCTAATTTCATATACTGATGAGGCTGCTATTACAAAGACCAAGTATTCATTTTCCTTATAATCTAACGATAGATGACACAAAACAATCAGCGCTACTAGGTAAAGTTAAATTGCTAGAATTTTTATGATACACCTTTATAGAAACAAGTGATAACAAAATTGGGAGCAGAAGAAAACTATAGAAGTCCTGACCCCAAATCTCAGTTCGTATGCCATTTTATGTTAAAAAAAAAAATATATATATATATATATTTTTAAAAAAGGTTGTTTAAAAGGTTTTGTTTTGCATGTCAAATATCTTTTATGAATTCATAGTTGCTTTTTTACTAGTAAAGGAACGGAGTAAATAATATCCAGAGTACCAACTGCCAGGCCTGTCAGAGGTCTTGTTGTCAAGGACCAATCAACTGCTTCTCCTGAGTCAACCAAGTACTCCCCAGAGACTTCTATTCCTTTGCCTGAGCGCACCTCCTTTGTTACTGCCTCTTTTGCTTGAGCCCCTGAAACTATCTTCTAATCTGCTAGTGGACCTCTGCATCTGCTGGTCTCCAGACAGTCCCTGCCTCCTTCATTGCTTGCCACCTTCTCGGCCATCAAAGGGTTTCTGCTGTCAGCTGTCCATCGTGCTTCATCGCCGGAAACCTCTTTGGCCTCCTGAGGATTTAATTTATGTTAATATAAATAAATATACTGTCCTAGGAAAACAGGTCGGTAGGATAAGAACTTTTACAGAAAGTGTTGTTTTTGCAGCATTTCAGAGATGAAAAAGAACAGTTACAAACTTCATATTATCAATGATAATCCACCCAGTAGGTTTAAGCAGGAAGAAACACATGCAGCAACATACAGAGTCGGGGAGGTGGTTGTGGTTTCCATCCACTATACTCTCTTCAGATCACGATTCTCAGTGTCACAAAACTATGTTTACTGAAAGTAATGAGAACTTTCTGACTCAAGTGAGGCACATGCACCAGTGTAACAGAGAAATGTTATATGCACTTAGGTGAAAAAAATAAAAATAAAAATAAATAAGACAACTGGTCTTAGATCTATGACTGTTGATGATTAGACCTTTAATCAATTAGTTTGCTGTAATTTTCCTGTCACCGTGTGATCACATGGTGTATAACTGCATACAGAAAAAAAAACTCACCCATTTTAAAACACAGCACCAATAATCAATTATTCTTTTGTTTTGTTAGCTAAGACAAGGAGATTTAATATATGGAAACTTAAGCACTGCTGTGGTTGGGCTTTCAAACAAGGTCATGAATGCAAAGGGGCTTTCCTTCCTGCTACTTGGGTAGCTGTTTTATCTATTTTAGGAAACTGCCATAACACTACTATGACTCATATTCATATCAAAACAGGAGCTGTCAGATGTTATGAGACAAAGGGACACACAAACACACTCACATCTCATTGGTCATTCTCTGATCTAACTGTGGTAGGGTGTTTTTCATTTACAGTTATAAAGAGGTGAGGGGAGGTGCTCATCATTCACTGGTCCCAGAGCAAGATTTTCCAATTATTTGATAAATTAAAAACAATAAAGTAAGTTCATCCACTTTTCATCCCTTTCCACAAAGGGCAGGAACAATTCATTAGCACCTCCCATCTTACATTGATAGCCTTATTAACATCCTTACCAATGTAACCAATGCCCATCGCTGAACACAGTGATGGACGGTCACCCTGTCTAAATTAACAGCTACTGAAACGGTTAATTTAGACGAATAAAATTTGTATTAAAATCATACTATATATTCCATGATTGCAGATGCAGCAGGTGCAGGTTCCTGCTATTGATTTTGTTTAAGCACTAGAAAGACAAACACAGTTTTTCAGTGTACAAAGTGTTAGTATAACAAGTTTATACTAACACAATCAATCCAACTTGTTCATTTAAAATCATCCCTGCTTTAAGTGCTTTGTAGCTCTTCTCTCACTTTATATCTCATAGTGGCTCATAGTGAGATCTGTTATGAGTAAACAGCTTCAGTGATTGGCCACTGAAGAAATAGCCTACCACAAGTGTCATTTTTGTCAGTGAAGCTGTTGAATGTTGATTTGCTTTATGTTGTTGTGACATGCGGGAAGGCACTCACTGAGTCATAGCTGGAAAATATTGTCATAAATATATTCAGACTCTTAAAACAAATCAGTCTTTCACTTTTATATGCGCTTTATAAAATATTTATATGAGAAAAAAATACAGAAGAGCATTAGAATGGACTTTTTTTTCCTAATAGTTAGCAGAGCTAAATGCAAAATTAAGAAATTCAAGAAATTACATTGTTTAAAAGACAGGTAAAATTACTCTATCTATGATTTAAGTAAATACTTACATTCAATATTATATCTGGAGACTTTAATCATGTCACACTGGATTCTATTCTGACTGCTATTCACCAGTTTGTGAATTGTCCCACATGGAACAACAGGACAATTGACCTACTGTATGCTAATGTGAGAGATGCATACAGAGCCACCCCCCTCCCCCCACACCAGGGAAGTCAGAATACAACCTGGTTTACTTACAGCTACAATACACACCCCTCGTCCAAAGGCAGCCTGTCACAACACGCTCCATTAGGAGATGGATCCCAGAAAAGGAAAATGCTCTGAGAGACTATGACACCACAGACTGGGATGAGCTTCTGAGCCCACATGGTGAGGACATAGAGGGGGCGACACAGTGTCTGACAGACTAACTCAACTTTTGTGTGGACGCGGTCGCCCCTGCTAGCACGGTATGGTGTTATACTAATAACAAACCGTGGGTAACACAGTAAGTCAGTAGCTGTCCTCAACATGAAGAAGAAGGTCTTCAGAAGCAAAGTGAAAGAGGAGTTGAAAGCAACACAGCGGGAGGGGAAAGGCTGCCTGAGGGAAGCAAAAGACCTACAGGAGGAAGGTGGAGTAGAAGTTGGAGGTCAGGAGACAACTGAGGAAGCTTTGCCCCAGGAAGGCAGCAGGTCCAGACAAGGTGTGTCCTAGGATACTAAAAGTGTGTGCAACAACGAATCTTCAACCTCAGTCTGCAACTGGGGAGAGTGCCCGCCCTCTGGAAGACATCCTGCATCATCCCGGTCCTCAAAAAGAACCGGTCCAATGAGCTGAATGACTTCCAACCGGTGGCACTGACGTCACATTTTATGTAGACTCTAGAGCGGTTCTTTCTCAATCTCCTCCACCACAGGTACAACATGCTCAGGACCCACTACAGTTCACCTACAAGGTGGATGTCGGAGTTGAGGATGCCATTCTGTACCTCCTACACAGAGCCCACTCACACCTGGACAAGGGAAAAGGCACGGTCAGGATACTGTTTCTTGACTTTTTAAGTGCCTTTAATACAATCCGGCCCTGTCTGCTCCAGGAAAAACTGAACAGGATGCAGGTGGACTCCTGCCTGGTCGCTTGGATCTCCAACTACCTCACTGAGAGACCACAGTACGTCAGGCTGAAGGACATCACGTCTGATAATGTGGTCAGCAGGACAGGAGCACCACAGGGAACTGTGTTGTCCCCTCTTCTATTCACCCTGTACACCTCTGACTTCTGTTATATCTCTGAATCATGCCATATTCAGAAGGTTGGGTGTGGTTACCCCAGTAACTGATAAGTAACTACCATACAGGTGTGCAGTGGCCCTCAGTTTCTCACTTGTCATAGGGACATAGATACAATGTTTATTTTAGTGTTTATGTAGGAACAAGAAACTAAGAGCACAAAGCAAAGTTGAAAAGCAGTCCAAAAAGAAAAAGTGATCACTACAGTCACTCTACAATGCAGGAGAAATGGAGGCTAAAATTGTAGAAGCCTTACTGCTCATCACTAGTTCCTTTATGTGCTAGAGCGATCGATAGACCTTAGAATTCCAAGAAAGCTCAAACCATTGATTTCAATCCAAGAAATCAGTGGTTTTGTATCGAGAAGAAAACATACAGTGGTGTGAAAAGGTGTTTGCTCCTCACTTTTTCACACAGCGCCATGTAGGTTTTGTTTACTTGAATTATCTTTGTCTAATGTTTAAATTTGTGTTATTGATCTGAAACATTTAAGTCTGACAAACATACAAAAAAAAAAAAAAAAAAAGTCAGAAAGGGGGACAAAACTAAACCCCAGCAGATGGGTCAAACTGCTGTAACATAAACGTTTTGGTTCTCTGAGTTTCAATAAAAATCTCTGAACTGAGTATTAACATCATGGAGAAGCTCACGACCCTTGTGAGTATTCAGTACTATGCTCATTGAACGCAGCTTGGGTAATATCTTGGAGAAACTCACGGCTCTCCAGCGGGAAATTGAGAGACCAGTTGTTGCAGTTGTTCACGCTAAACAGAAAATCACCATCTTCATTTCATGCGGCTACCATTCCAGCTGTCAAGGCTGGAACTGAACAATAACATTCCTATCCTTTAATAAATATGTTTTTCCAAAGAAAGAAAAAAGAAAGAAAAAATCACCATGAACCAGTTCTAATTATTGTTTTTATTATTTTTTTAAGTGATCAAAAGCATTTTGCGCTGTCAGACATGACCCTGCATCAGCTGCAGATTGATCCATGATTTTTATAGAAAGATCATGAAATTAAATAAGTAAAAATTATTTTGTGAAACTTTTACATCTTTGTATTTGTGCTGATACTAACACAAAGTGGCAAAGTAGTTTCTTCTGATGTTAAATATTTACAGAGCTTGTGCCTAACATTATTACATAAACAAGAACTTCAATCACAATTTAAGTGGCCTTAATAAAGACATTTGATATAAGACATCTTTCATCAAATGAAAATTGATCAGAGGATTGCTGAATGGGGGAGGGGTAATCTCCAACATTTCAGCCAATCACTGATTTCTGCTTTGGAACCTTTATAATCTTGTGACTAAATCTTCCATTTGGGCGAGAAGAGATCAGTAGCTTGAGACTAGAGTGCTGTACCACGATGATTGTGAGAATAACAGCTTTGATTCTTCTTTGCACACCAGGTAAGTGCAGTTACCATTTTCCTACAAGAAAAATATTATGAGAAACTTCTGCTTGCACTTTACTGTTCGTGAAACCCATCGTGCATCTCACTGATGGCTATGTAACAAGTTTTCTAATGTAACAGCATTAATTTTGTCCTTTTGTGTTGTAACTCTGTTGTTATTTCTTTTTTTTTCTTCAGCCGAGATTCAAACTTCAGAGGTTCCTCAGTTGATCTCTTTAATTGTTGCTAACCTTGGTGATAATGTTACTTTTGGCTGTGAAGTCTCTCAGAAGGAGTTAAAATCCTTACATTGGTATAAACAGTCTCTGGGACACTTACCCCAAAGTGTTGCTTCTGTTGTTTTTAAACAAATAATGTTAACTGACGCATTTAAAGATTCACGTTTCACAGTGAAAAATGAAGCACCTCAATATATATTTACTATCAGAAATGTCAGCAAAGAGGATGAAGCAACATATTTCTGTCAAATTGGAACCACGTATTCACACATGTTCAACAATGGCACATTCTTGGCTGTGAAAGGTATGTTTCCCTTTTTGTACCAATGTCACTGAACAGTTCAGTCACATTGACGCAAATCAGTTAAATCAGTTACAAATAGTTTAAATTACAAATCTGCCTTAATTCACAGATCACAATGATCAGAAATCTGTCTACGTGAAACAAAATCCAAAGAAAGAGTCTGTTCTTTTGGGAGACTCAGTGACACTCGAGTGTTCACTTTTCTCCAAGAACAAAGAAAAACCACTCCAGTGTCCAGATGACCACAGAGTGTACTGGTTGAGAACTGGATCTGAAAGATTTTATCCAAACATCATTTACACTCTCGTGAACAACAGCGATGAAGATCTTAAGAGACGATGTGTCTACAGCCTGACCAAAAAGATACAGAACTCCTCCGATGTTGGGACTTACTACTGTGCTGTGATCACATGTGGGGAGATCCTGCTTGGTGAAGGAACTAAGGTGGAGACACGTATGTACCTGAATTTGTCTTTAAATCTTAAATTATCTTGTGGCCCATTAAGTATAAGAGTCTTACTAAGACTTGGTAACCCCCCCCATCAAACTAAAAACTATATTCCATAGTTATTAATTCCATGCAGCACATGGATGTGTGATATTTAGAGACATGGGATAGTCTCTAAAAATCAAGTTACATATTAAGTTACATATTACAGACCTCTGTATTGCACCTCTGCTCATTTCATCTAACCTTCCAGACCTCTAATCTTAATAGCTATCATTTCAGTTTAATTGCCGCAGGTATATAAAACAAAACACCTTTTCCATGCAGTTTGCCTTTACAAACATTTGTAAAGCACCAGGTTATTCTTACAAACTTGTTGAATTCAAGCATGGTACGGTAATAGGATGCCACAGTGACAACAGTTTGTGAAATTTCTTTCCTCCTACATGCTCCAGTATAAATGTTTTTATTGCAGTGGAAGGAACAAAGCCTTATGTGGCAAACCACAAACACATATAGAGTGGTGTTGTGGAGAAGCATAGTGCATAGTGCATAAAAGTCACCAATGCTTTGCAGACTCTAGAGGTGTTCCAAACTTCCGCAAGCATTAACAGCAGCACAAATACTTTGCCCTTGGACCTTCATGGCATTGGTTTCCATGGCTCATCAGCCCTTGTAGGTTTAATGTGTAGGCGGCCAAATACTCATATATGTGTGTTTGTGTGCGTCTTCCCATTTTAAGCTCTTGTTAGTTCTTATTTATCTTGTTTTAGTATGAAGTGCTACACAAAAAGCAAAAAATAATTACTTATGTTACTGCTTATGTTATTGCCCTGGTAACTATATGCTAACTGCCACCTTATTAGATATATGTTTTCAACTGCGTGTTAACCCTGATCACCTAATAACAGCCACTCAGTGCATGTAGATATGGCCAAAAAGACCCACTGATGCTCCAACAACGCATCAAAATGGGGAAGAAAAGTGATTTTAATCCAGCAATTTGTTAGAGCTATGCTGTGATTGTTAAAGATTCATCAAAATCGGTCAACAAAAACAGAATAATGTTGATTATAAACACATTTGTTTAGCAACTGATAAATTCCATGAGCACATATTAAATTAAACTGTCTCTCTCTCTATGTCTTTTAACTAATGTAGGACCAACATTAGGTCCTGTTGTCCTTATTCTTGGAGTTCTGCTAGGTTGTTGTGTGGTTGTGGTTGCACTTCTTATTTTGTACCCCAGAAGAATAAATATCTGTCAACATTGCAAAGGTAGGTTTACCGTGAGTATGTGTGTGTGTGTGCGTGTGTGTGCGTGCGTGTCTGTGTATGTATAGGTGTGTGACTGTGTACAGATCACGGCAACAAGAAGAAAAAGACAGGATTACAATAAAAATGAATCAATGAATCACTGCATTTAGATAAACTTGTTACGTGATCCTTGTGTAAGTAAACGCCTTGACTTGTAGTCCCTTTGGTCCCCTTTGATTTGGAACTTATAAACAGATGTTTGGAATAGATGTGTGGATGAGTAGGTGTGTGTTTGAAAAGCAACAGTCATATCACAATATTGTATTGCAAAAATAAGTACTAAACATTCATTGCTTAAAACTTCTGTAGTAGTGTGTAGTTTGTATAATTATTTTGTATAATTAGAGAACTGGAGGTGTACTGGGCACAACATAGGAAGGAACATGTCTGTCTATTCATGAATATTTTTAATGTTACTACACTATTATTCCAATCATATTCCCAAATCTGATTTCTTTAGGGGAAATACATGCCGCCAATCATGCTGAATGTGACGTGTCAAATGTGGCCCAAGCAAATGATATGGTAAATATGCTTTTATTGTATATTCTGCAGCATGCTTTTGGAAAAAGAGATTAGCAATTTCATACCCACAGCATATAAGAAAGATATCACAATGTCTTGTTAAATTTATTACAAAGGTGTTGTAATAAAGTTAACAGGTACACATACAGTTAGTTTTACAAATGAAATAGCAGAATTATTTACTGGATTAGTTGAACAACTCCACAAAATCTTACCAAATCAAGAACACTCAAGGAGGTAGGCATGTTATTGTGAAAGCCTACAAGGTTTTAAAAGACACCTACATGATTGGAAACGCAATAGGTTTACAACAAGGTGCAAACCACTGGTTGAATTTAAGACTCAGAAGGCCAGATTAGACTAAAAAAGCCTACACAACATTAGAATTATGGGAAGAGAAAACGAGGAGAATTACAGGATCAACTCAGAACACGTTTCTTAAAAGTAATGCAGAACCTTACTTAATTACTCACCAGAGAAAGTCATTACACTACTCATTACATTATTTTCATATTTCTCTGTAAAATGACCATAAACACATTGTCTCATATTTATTGTTCAACAATATAAACCTGGGGCTATTGTCCCACACACCAATATGCTAATGAGGACACACATGTTTTGCATTTCATGACAGCGTAGTAAGACTCTTCCAAACTTGACTTTATAATAGATGCAGTAAGTGGTTTACCATTGTCTTGATGAAATATACAAAGCCTTTCCTGAAAAAGTCATCATATGGATTGGAGTACATGTTGTGCTAAAACCAGTATTTACTTTTCGTCATTGATATTGGATGTATGGTCGTTAGTGTCACTTGCAGAGGTACTAAACTAACCCTGTACCATTAGAGATGCAGGCTTTAGAACTGAACATCTTAACCGTGTTGACACGCAATGATTTCTGGAAGTGTTTGTAAACCTATGTAATGATTTGCATTAAATGCATTATGCCTGTTTTTAATCTAGTGTCACCTGAAGACCTGGAAATCCCCAGTATCCAATATTGATTTTCTGCCCTGTCCCTTTACATTGAGAAACACTATTGGGAAATTATTCCACAGTTTGCAGACATATTCCTTTTGCAGATAGCTGAACCTTTGCGCCCATCTTTACATCTGAAAGACTTGAATTAAAGCTGACAATATGCACTTACTTGATTTAAAATTTAAAAATGTTAAATTACTGAAAATTTTAATTGCCCAAAAACGTATCAACCCAACCTTATAAAAATTCTAAAATATATTGCAAAATATTAGAATAATCTTATAAGATAAAAAAAATAGTAGTAGACATATTGTAATTTCTGACTATTCCAATAATCATACTTTAGTTGAAGTTGATGACATAAATTCTAAAATACCTGTCATTTCAGATGATGACCGATGCTGCAGTCCATTACTCCTCAGTGAGGGTAAACAGAGGGAACAGGAAGAGGAGAGAGTCAGCACAAGACTGTGTGTATGCTGCTGTTAGACGAGAGTCCCACACTCCACGACAACAGTCAGCATAGGCCCAGAAGGGCAAGAGTTGTAGCTCTTTAATAAGTACTCTGTCCTTTCTAATGTGTGTTAAAATAAAACAGTTCCAATGAAAGTTTTTTTTTTTCCTAAAAACTATATTGCTCAGCTGATTCTATGAAAACACAACCTCTTTGGTTACTTTTATCAACTGTAACATAAGTTATTTTGGGCCAACAAAACATGTTGTATAATTCACATTTGGTAACCACAAATCATTCTGAAAAATAAATTCCCTTGGCTCATTAAAGTGTTGAATGGATTTCTATGATTCTGAAATCATCATTTTTTTCTTGATCAAAATCATTGTTTTTTTAATCTTTAAATCGGTTATCTTCTCTGATATGCAGTTCGCCTGGTTGAATATGTCAAAACTTTCGTGTTAGCCTCTAATTTTGATTACAGTAGTTTTTCCCCAGACTTTAGGTCAGCATCACCATATTAATCAGCCTTTTACTTTTAAAAGTGAAACAAATGCATTTGAGAAAGAATAAATTGAATTTGCACTTTATAACAACAATGATCGGTTTGTGCTGAAGAAACAGAATATATGAGGAAAGCAAGTAGAAGAAAAACTAACCTGCTGAAGGTCCTCATGAGGTATTTATCCAACCTGGCCATTATTTTGTAATTGGTCAGGTTGGTCAGTAATGTTATTTTCCAATCTGATTATTATGATTTTATTTTGTTTTTTTTATTTTAGAGGATTTCTGTCTTCTTTTCTTTCTTGAATGTTGCAGTTCAGAGCTGATCTTGACATGTATGCATGTGTGTGCACATCTTCACTATTTCCATTATTTGTATATTCTTAATGAAGCTAATGCGTAAGTTCAATAAGGAAGCTCTATAGTGATATATCTAGGCTTTACATCACTTTTACAGGTCATTGCTGACATCACTGGTGTGGTCCAATCATCTTTCTTCCCGCGTTCTTCAGGCCAATCAGTCTCCACTCGACGTAGTAAAATCTCACTGCTCAGCTTTCATTCTCCCTTGCAGATGGCTTTGTGCAACACATCTTCTCCCTATCTCTTCCTATCCCATATTACTTAGACTCAATCCAAGCCCCCAGTTTATCTCCACCATCAGCATCAAACTCCCGAAGCTCCAGTCCTAATTCCTATCACTGCTGTTGCAGGTGCACAAATCAATAAGTGGGCTCGAAAGGCAGGCAAACTGAGGTCAGATATTAAGGTCAGAAAAGCTCCTGAGGGCCAGATATTTAAGTTACCTGATCCAGTTCTGAACCAGAACACTTTATGATCACCGGGAGAAATGTTGTCAGAGTCAGAATAGACTGTCCAGTGGAGAGTCGTTGAGTCTTCTGAATGGAGTGGATTTAATGCTGTTGCCCATTGTACAACAGTTTAGTTTGATGTCATCTGATTGTTTTTTGCATAATACAAAATATAAAGACATTCTTCATAATATGCTCAAACTCACTTTCTCTTCTACAAACAAAAAGTTTGGTGGGTGATCCCCTTCCAGAGCGCTCCTCTGCCGCGATTGTCCCTGTTATCGTCCTCCTGGGGCTCTAGTGCTCTGGGGGTCTCTGGATGTCTGTGACCCACGTCTCCTCCATGCCTGCTTTATGTCCTCGGGGGACAGGGCTGTTGCTCCCCACACACACTATTAGACACTTCCACGGAGAAACCTTATGAACACAAGTGTGCTCACCCACACAAGTGTACAAACAGATCCGGGTATTTTTGAAAACATAGATTTTCTGTTTTCGTTTTTAAAAAAAATCCCGTCCACATGTCAGTTTTGAAAAATATCTCCATCCACACATAAATGCCAAAAACGAAGGAAAAAGCTGTCAGAAACATGCCAAAGCAACAGGTGGCGATATAATCCTAACCATGTAGAAATGTTGGTCAATCAGAAATCTAGAAGCCTGGGCAGGAAATAGTAAACAGAGATGGCGCATAGAAGCAGAAAATGAAAAATGGAAGGGACAGTAACTGTGTTGTGTGTATGTAAGCCTGTAAACACTGCAGATAGACAAAATAATGTTACTGTTAATTTTACTAAGTCCACCACTGTAGCAATTCATCACATTGAACATGGCGCACAGCGTGATGTCAAAAAAGGCACACACCTTTGATGTAGCGTTTTCTCTGTTTTCAGCCGTTTTTCACGTTTTCGAAAAGGCCGTTTACGTGTGGACGAAGGTTGCAAACGCATAGAAACACCTCGATTTTCAAAAATACCCGGGTACGTGTGGATGTAGCCACAGACACACATTATCTTGATCTGCAGGATTCCCCAATCTTATAAACAGTACTTTTGCATAGTGACCAAAACTAGCTTGATTGATTAACAATGAGCTGTTAGATCAGTTTCAAGGTAGTTAATATGCAAGTTGTCAATATCATTGATCAATTGCCTTGAGTACCATTCACAGAGGTTTGGGGAATGGCTACAGTCACAGCATTGTAAGATAGTGAAAGATGTACCATGGGGCTCCCTCCTCAGTTCAGAGTTGGTCATACCTATTTCATGTTAATGGCCTCAGACTTTCAGCTTAATCCATTGTTGGTCGCTGTCATCATGAAATGTTTCTCCCACTAAAAATGTTAGATTTAGATGAACAGAATCAACTTCCTGGAATTTCTTTACCTGCATGATTGAGCATATTATAATGCATGATAACATACACTGTACATTTATTTTCTGTTAGGTTGAAATAAAATGTAAGACAAAAAACCTTAAAACTTCAAAACTGACCACTTCATAGAAATATATTCCTTGCCTGTAGTGGCCCAACTTAAACACACACACAAACCAACTGTATCAATCCATATAACATTATTTTAATCACAGAAAGCATAGCAAGCTATTACAGTCAAAAATCAGATATGCAAAGCAGAAGTGAAAAAAATAAAAATATTTTAAGTAAGACAAATATAGGTCTGTCTGATGTCATAATCAATTTAAATTTTGGGAAATCCTAAACATTGTCATTGGCATCAGCATTTAACTTGAGAGTAAACACTATCCTCAGCAAACTCAATCTTCCTTTTCCCCCTTTTTTTTCTTTCAAAGAAATTCAGTGCAGCATAGTTTAGTTCTTCATCAGCGTCCGTCTGTGTAATGTTTTAAAAAGCAAAGCAGTTATGTACATGTATATACTGGTATCAAGGTGTTTTTGAAATATATTAACTGAATACCAATAATTGTAATTACTTACACTATCATGTACTGCTTTGTTTGAGGTCTTGGTTGGAGTATCTGATATAGCACACACAACAAATTACATTCATTACATTCTAACAAAAAAATACAGTAGTGAAGTGTAACTAATGTGACATTTAACTCACATTATTGTCACTGATCACTGCCAAAAATGAATTATTCGCATACATTTGTTTGTATAAATGAGGTACACACAGGAACAAAAATCACAATGCTACACCTCAATCGTCATCACAAACATGTACAGTAATTGAATCTTTATAGGTTTACAGCAGAGCTTCTGTCATGATTGTATAATCCATAAATTTTGGGTCTTAAAAATGTGGTTGAAATAATTTAGCTTTTTATAACACTTACCTTGAAATGGTTTACATAATCTTCGGTTGCATATCAAGACAACATTTCCAAAGAGAGAAATGGCCAAGCAAACTATTAATATTGCCATTTGAATAAATGCTGATTGTGTTGGCTGCACTACAAAAAACAAACCAAAAATCAATTCTCAAAAACTCTCATCGGCTGTGAACATATAGCATATATAGATTAGACTGAAGTACTTAACACAAAATACCTTCAATGTCCAGTTTAGTTCCATTTCCAAATAATATCTCTCCACATGTGGCCACAGCACAGTAGTAAATCCCAGCATCAGATGAGCTGACATTCTTAGAGAAGCGATAAAGACAACTCTCCTGTGAGTCCGATATGATCCCACTATGTCCGTTTCCATCAGTGTAGATGATGCTTGGGTGTAACTGATCTGATCCAGCTCTGAACCAGAACACATTATAATCTCTGGGACACATCTTGTCAGAGTCAGAATAGACTGAACACTGGAGAGTCATTGAATTTCCTGAACGCAGTGGATTTAATACTGTCGGCCACTGAACAACAGTATACTTTGATGCTGTCTGAACATTTCCTGTATAATACAAAACACATATACATTCTTAATAACACGCCCTAAAACACTTTTAAAGTTCATAAAGGTCTGGCAGTGTATTACTAGCTTACCTGTTACTAACAAATATGTCCCAGTCCATTCAGGAGTAATCCATTCTATGATTCCACAGTGATAGATTCCCTCATCGTCTTGGACTGCCTTCAAGATGGTCAGGTTGCTAAATTTTTTATCATAATGTGTTTGATATCTTGATTTAAAAAGTTCTTGACCATACTCAGGTGTTGCAAATTTATGCAGTGTCACTATTAATTTGAGAGTATCTCCGACACTCTGCTTGTACCAGTGGACTCCTCTACTGTTGACCTCATTGGGCAAAGCACATGTTAAGTTCGCTGGTTCACCAAGCTGAACAGTTTTCACTGGAACTAGAGTATCTGAATTAGAATATAAAACAGTTATGCTTTTCTCCACACATCTATTTGACATTAGATTCTCAATTTTAAACATCTTTAGTAAAGATTAATGTACACTTACATCCTTGATGAAGAAAAAGCAATATAATCCATAACATGTCCATCGTGACACTGCTCCTTGTTGAGGACTTGGTTGGTATTTCACTGAATGAAGGAGGTGAAATCACTATATTCGGTAAGACAGTAAAATGCTTCTGATTGGTCAGTACAGAATAGATTCAAACGTACACTTCCTGTCACATTTGCTTCCTCCTGGGCTTTGTAAAACCTCTCACCTTCTTTCATCTTCTTGATGCATGCTCAATCATCCAGGTAAGTAAATCCCAAACAGTTGATTCTGTTCAGATGAACAGAATCAACTTTTTGGGGCTTCTTTCATCTTGTATTGCAACTGCCCATTTTGTTAACTAGAAAACTGTTCCCTACAGGTTACAGTTATTCTTGTTAAAAACTATTCTTGATAAAAACTTAACCACTCAAAGAGTAAGCAGCATACATCCAACTGCTGTTTGTGGCATTTACTGCAAGAAATACCTCAGAAAAACATCACATTTTTTATTTCAAAGAATAGCTGATAAATTAATTCTTCATTTTGACTGATTATTGCACTTTGTACCTTAAAAGAGCTGATGAGCATGCCTGAACCCATGATGCTTGCCTGAAGCAAAAAATGATTTAGCCCAAACCAAAGCTTATGGGCATTTTTGGGAGCAAATTATAGATAATTTCATCATCTATAACAGCACACAAACAGGAACACAATAACAAGCAAACACAATGTTATTCAATTATATTTATATAGCGCCAAATCAC